>JANJYP010053270.1:0-25939 GCA_024605115.1 Rastrelliger brachysoma
TAAAATAAAATGTCAGTGGGGTGAAGCTTTTTTTTCGCCAAGGCAGATGGATTTTAAACAAACAGAAATAAAAGGACGGTTTCTGCTCAAATGCTTCATCCAGAAACAGAACAACCACACAGTCAACATAAATTATGTACAGTATAAACAAACATCAACAAATGCTGGCAGGGACACAATCAGATCAAACTGTAGTATGTTTTACTGCTACAGGCTGAGGAATCCTTAATATACAATTTACACTCCTGTGCACTGCTGCAGATTTTCTTTTTTAGAACACGACAGAAAATGAGATGATTGGAATTGGTCTTATTCACATCTGCTACTCAAGATGGAGCCTTCAGCTGTTAAGTTCCAGTGTCAGACTCTTGCTGTGAACCCAAACGAGCAGATCAATAGCGTATCGAGTGAGGTCAGCCTCCTTGAACTTACGCTCTCTGCTTCATTCGCTTGCCGTGTCTCTCTGTGCATCTCTGCCTCTCCCTCGCTCACATGTGCAGACAGAGAAAGAATAAAAATATGAGCGGCTGATAAGTAGTCAGGCAAAGGTGTCAGAGTCTGTAAACACACATTGGCTAGGGGACGGTGATATATTGGATACTACATTTTTTATTCAGTATAGAATATATCAATGATGGTCAAGCACAGCTGGGCAGGAATTTGTTTTTAATGTTGTCTCCAGCACTTAAACAGCATGAAATGCACTTATACTGTGTAACCTAATGCCAGAAGTTTAAGCAGCACAAATTGAGCCAATAATGTACGTGCATGAAAAGATAAGCTGAATGCTTTTTCAAATACAGTATTCAAGGGTTCAAATGCAAAGACACTGAAGCCTTAAAGTACACCTGCTTGCCAAGACTGACGTATCCTTTGAACTGATTTAAAAGCAAATAGTATGAAGTGACTAGAAAAATCCACTTCATTCTGTGTCTGTTAACTCTTTTATTCCTCTGTAGCTTATTATTTCATTATTTCATCTCTATAGGCCACGAGTCACAACAGGACAGAACCACACTGGTGAAAATTACAACGAAATGTGCCACCTTTCAGGTTGCCACCTCGCATAGCCAATCGGCTATTGATTCTCACTTGCGGGGGAAGTGAGGGTGTGAAGCTGCGTGGAGCGGAGTGATGGCAGAGGGGATGTTGGATGACAGCAAGCGAGGCTCAAATTAAAGATTTCCCGTCCATGAAATGAAAAAAAGGCCAACAGGGCCAATAAAGCGGCTCCTGTTGAGTGGACCCACACACAAAAAACCCCACTCCACAATGCATACTTAAACTCCTCTCTCTCTTTCTCACACACACATACACACACAAGCACGTAAATACATACCCCTCACAAACACTTGAGCCTCCATCAGCACACATCAGCACATGGTATACACTTGTGCGGTTGACAGGAGGAGTTATGGCATTCTGCGTGGGGAAGGGTATAACGCTGACAATGATGTCACTATCCCTGGCCCTCTTTTGTTAGGAAACCACAGTGTCTTGTCTCATAAATAAAGGCGAGGCTCCATTAAGACCAATGACTGTATCCATCCTCCCCTGTCTCTCATTATAAGGCCATCTGCATCCATCGACACACGCATCCCTCCTGGCAAGGCCACACAAGACCCATCAGAGACAGGAGAGCCAGCAACGCTTCACTGCCGGAGCCCACCAATACAGCCTGTCTCGCCTCGATTAGGTCAAATATAGCAATAGCATGTGCATTCAATAGTATTTTGTGCGGGATGACAGTGAGGGTGCACNGTGTTTACTGTCATCATTTTTTAGCCTGCTTTTTTCTCTCATGAAAAACGACAGTATAGGTCGAAAATTCAGTTGCCACAAATGACCTAACGTTTCATTTAAGTGACAGATGCCATATAACAGATACAGTAATTATAACCCAGAGATGTGATGCAGTTCAGATGACTTAAGGTGACAAATTTCCATATTAGTAGGAGGCGGGTTCGGTGGATGGCGAGATAGATGGATGGCAAAAAGTAGACTTAGCTGCAGGAGATTGCTGCTCGCTTCCAGTTTCTTGGTGCGAGTGTCACATTTCCAACTGTGAATCAGGACAGTTTTAAATAACCATAATTTTGATAGTCATGGTGTGTACTGTAGTCATGACAACGAAGGTAACTCTAAGGAATTAGGGAATTAGTACCTTTAATCCGCACCATGTCTCGAGTGATTGTTTTTATCATTAGTGATTTGTAACGGTTTTGGAAAGCTGCATTTTAGAAAATGTTCTTAATGGTTGTTCTGAACTGTATGGTACAATCAACCTATGTGGTTGTTTAATTATGAGAATATGTTGTTTCTGCCCAGTCTCTTTGGTCAAAACCTAAACTAATGTCTCTTCAGCTGGAAAATGGACTCTGTTCCACCCACCCACACACCCACACACATACACACACAGAGCTGAGAATAAAACCGCCCTTCCTCGCCTGTCGGCTCGCTGCTTGTCTCTCTGTGCAAGCCCATGCTCAATCATTGATGAGGCCAGGTCCTCTGGTACAAATGAAAGGACTGGGCAAAGGAGTGCAATCACCATTCGACTGCAGAAGAAGCATTAGTGAGATCCACACATTAAAAATCTCCCCATCCTCAGGCAGATACTAACAGTGCACAGACAAAACACACAAAGGAGTGGGAACACACAAGGAATGTCACATGAAACATTGATAGAGAGGAACTGACATAAGAGGCTTGTACAGTGTGTTTGTGTTTGAAAGTTCAAGCTGCGAACATGTTTGCTCCTCAGTTATAATCAGTGTGATGTTTAGTCTGAGCAGACATAAACAGACACATAAGTGACACGGTGTAGTTGTAGCTGAGTATTTTACTGTCTGTGCCTCCCGCCTGCCTTTTCTGTTTATTAATATTATTTTTCACAGACTGTGTCCCCTCTTACTCACTCTCTGTTTTGTCTCTGGCTTTCTACAGATATCCAAGCAGTCAGATCTCTGTGTCTCTCCTGCCTGTTTTCTTCTCATTCACACCAGACTCTGGGCACTTGGGGACAATGATGCCAAAGCATAGCCTGAGGCAACCAACGAATGGGAGCTCATTTTCCCTCCATTTCAGTGAGATTCTTTCTCTTCAAACAGATAGAACGTTAGAGAAAAAAAAGGAAATGAACAAAAGAAAAAAGAATGCCTTCAGTTTCCATGCATATCTCTCTCTCTCTCTCTCTCTCTCTCTATATATATATATATCTATATATATATATATATATATATATATATCTATACATATACTATCTGGATCAATGTATTTATACAGACATACATGTATATATGTATATATACATACACTGTCTCCACATACTTCATCTGGCAGAATTTAGTTGTGTCTAAAGTCATGTATAGTCCGTTCAAAGACTGGAGCATAGCTAATCCGTCAATGAATAAACTTATGAGGACATTAGTGCACATCACTTTACACTTCCCTAGTCTGAGCCAGTATAAATAATTAACTTCCACACCAACTTACAATCCCACTCATCTCCACCGATTTCATGGCTCAACTTTTTTCACCTTGTGAGAGCAGAGCAGAAAGAGTAAACGGAGTGCAGAGTATTTTTATTATAGTTGTGTATTTGTGTGTGGCAGGGAGCGGATGGGGTGATGGGGGAAGTATTACACGGGGAACTAGGCTCAGCACTGTTGGCGGCTGAGCTCTCGGTAGGCCTGCCTGGGGTTCACTCTACATATTACAGGATCAGAAGCTACTCTTAGCCTGCTGGGTGAACTCTTCAACTTCATGCCGAGTGAGTGTGAGAGCAGGGCGGGCGTACGTAGCCCTCATGAGCTCGAGCTGTAGCCCTGAGATAGACCCTCTTTCTGCACGTAAACACACAAGGCCAATCTGGTTGAGGGAAGCTGCAAATGGCTGATAAAGTGCTACACTCAGTGAACCTCGAACCTCTACATCTGCTCACTCTTGTTTCTCTTCGTCACTCACTTGTGCTCTGTTTAGCCTCTTTAGCCCACTCTTCACCTCTCAGCTGTACGAGGTGTTAAGAGGCGAGTGCCATGTTGATCACAGTTCACAATTTATTGGAGTCAAGCTTCTGAAAGTACAGACTGTAAGTACATGTGTGGTTCAAATGGTGACAAATCAAAACAGAATTTTAACATCACAACCGAGGCTCGTCTGAGCTGAAAAATCATTTTTGATTTTTGCATCTTAACCCAACAACCATTTAGTGAGTAGTTGATTGACGTTCTACCTTCATTTTTTTCACTGTCTCCCATCTTCAGGTTGTATTTAAACAGGGATTTGTGGAGGCTTATTAGGCTGTGATGGAATAGACACATCTGGAGATGGAGATGCAGGAGAATCATGCCATCATGAGAGCACCCAGATGGATTGAAATGCAATTATATGTGCTGGATTAATTATGAGTTCCTGCTCTGTTGCTACACTACCGCTGTGTAGAACAAAAGCAGAAGAAAAAACAAACATGTACACACAGTAAAGGGGGGAAAAATATAGTATAAATGTATTAACCGCTGTCCCTGCCATATTGATAACAGTTATTTCGACACCAATGCTGTTTTGCTTTGAAGACTAAATAACAGGGTTAGGATGAAGGTTGAGGAGATGCATGTTGTTTGAGGTTGAGAAGGGATTGCCTTGCATAGTGCCACTGCAAGCAGAAATGAGGGGCTGGACTGCCCCCAGAATTGAGAAAACACCTTAGTATCAGGAGACAGTTTTTCCTATAAATATGGAAATCAAACACTTGTGCCTTCAGAGAGATTTTGTCATACCCAAACAGCTGCCACACTGTAGGAACATCCTCAGAAGTTGCATTTCCAGAGTCCTACACACTTGTTCACCAGACCTCCAGGAAGAAATCAAGTTGTCCCAACTGCCAGGAAGATGAAGAGTAATGCAGCAGTGAATGAGCCCCTTGTGGTGCCACACAGTCAGTGAGCAGTAAAGGCTTTACCCTCGATGACTGGCCCTTCAGGTGAAACCTTTTCATCTGGCATGAAAGCAACCAGGGGTTTTGATCATGTGGGCAAAATGGAGGGTTACTGTAGCAACCAAAGCAAAAGGGCCAGATTTGTGCTTTGATTGCATCTAAACTTTTGAGTGTAATTTGCTGCTCCCCTATACACTATCAGCTCTCAAACTGGTCAAATATATCATGTCATTGTTTTTGTTTTGATATGAGATCTCTAGGCTGCATGTTTCCAATTTTGCCATGTCAAAGATGCTTCCCAGGGAAAAAACACTTCGCTTGACTTTTCTTTTTCAGTGGCAAAAAAAAAAAAAAAAAAAAAAAAAAAAAAAAAAAAAAAAAAAAAAAAAAAAAAAAAAAAAAAAAAAAAAAAAAAAAAAAAAAAAAAAAAAAAAAAAAAAAAAAAAAAAAAAAAAAAAAAAAAAAAAAAAAAAAAAAAAAAAAAAAAAAAAAAAAAAAAAAAAAAAAAAAAAAAAAAAAAAAAAAAAAAAAAAAAAAAAAAAAAAAAAAAAAAAAAAAAAAAAAAAAAAAAAAAAAAAGATAAAAGAGTTGTGTGTCTTTCTCCAGGGAGCTGACTTTGACTGCATCTCCTCCAACCACAACTCACAAGCTCTATCTGCTGTGGATATCATTAAATGAACAGACCCCCAGTTGCATTGAGAGTACTGGCATTTGCTCACTGAGCTGTGTTAGACAGCAGTTTGACAGCCTTTGAGTGGTTGCCAAATTTGAGTGTATGCTGGAATATACTGACAGCCCGAAGGAACCCCAACATAGAGGGGCAACCCCAACAATAACAGACTGTTGTCTCTGAATGCATGGCTCATATATTAACAAGCACACTATGTCACCAACGAATGCATTATATTCTCTGGAATAAATTACAGAGTGCTACATTATGTCCAAAGCACTGAAAAAACTTTCAGTATCTATACTAAGCTGAGTGTAGTACTCATCTTAAGCCAAAATGACAAAAAATACCCGCAAAAGTTGGAATTCTGTCCCTCAAGCCCATCTGTCACTGCAGGAAAATAATTGTATATCTTCTAAAAATTATACATGTTTATTTAGGGCAGAGGAAGCGAAGGCAAACCCAACAGATCTGAAAAGAGGAGACTTTGAAAGTTGTTAAAGTTTGGCTGAAGCATGCATTGTAATCACAGCTCTCCTTTTTACTGTGGTTGAGCAAAATCAATCCCTGTGATTTGTGTGCCTGGCAGACTTCTAACAAGAGCAGCCAGCTGGAAAATAGGTCCACCGTCACCCCACAACACCTGGTTGGTCCAGACACTGCACGGGTGCTTCCTTTGGAAAGCCACATGTGCACAAACACACACACACATAAGCAACCCTCAGCTTTGTAATCTGGCAATGATGTGGAGGCCAAAAGACTTGTGATTGTCACAGACAGCACAAAGCAGACCGTAGCAGGTTTTGCTATGGCTGTGATCTCTATAGAACCAGAGAAGAATAAGACACTAGTTGAAAATTGTGACTGGCAGTAGAGTTACATCTTGTTGAACTGCACAGAGGAGCAGGACAGATATACTGCAAGTCACACAGATCTGCATGCTGAACCTTTGAACAATTTTCCTTGCCATTTCTTTAAGTGGAATTCAGATGTATTTTTATTGCCTAGAGAGCAGGGAAAAGTATTATATGAGAATTTTTTATCCTTGTTTTACATGGTTTGTCAGTAATAGTGTCTTATTGTGTCTTATTCACACCAACAGGGGAAGTCTGGGTCTGTAGGGACAAAAAGGATGCAACGACGGTCGACTGCCTGTGATTTTAAAATAGTTTCTTTTTTCCTAATTTTCCTTATATGTCTGGGAAACTGGGATTTCTCACCACAGAAATATGTTTGATATGAAACACATATAATTAAACTAAACTAGCTTTGATTTTCATTTCTGGATGAAATTCTTTCATATCTATTAGATTATGGTAATGTATTTTAGTAAAATAAGAACCCCTATCAAAAGTCCTCAATCTTTGCAACCCAATTATTTATGATATTGGCCAATTCTGTAAAGCTCTGGATTACATTCAATGTCAGCCGCTTTCAAATTTTTACTGTATACAATATCAGCGCACAATACTAGCTGACGTTAGGAAAGGATTGGAGAAAGACTTTCACTGCATGACAGGCACAGTACTTGGATGACACTGATGGATGCATAAAGTGCAGAATCATCAGTGAGATACAGGAATGTAATCTCTAGATTACTGGGTGGATTTTTGTGATGTAAAAATATATAGCAATGTTGACCATTTTTATAGTGCTTACCTGAGATCTTTAATGTGTACAGTGAAAAAGAAGGACTGTTTCAGGCAAAAATTGAATCGAAAGGTACTGGACTTGTCTTGAAGATGTTTTGTCTCTTATCCAGGCGGCTTTATCAATCATGGATAAGACAAGACAAATCTAAGTTCAGTTGCTTTTGATTCAATTGTTGCCTGAAATAAGATGACCTGGATGAATGAGAATATTCACAGACTGTTGCAAATGTTGTTTTGGTGGTTTAAGGCACTTGAGCATTATTGTTAGAAATTTATTTTTAACACTGGAGCTACCTTATGCGCTTGAAGCCCCACCTGTTGAATGTCCCTTTGCACCCTGATCTGGGAATGGAGCCCCTTGCCTTGACAATGCTTGATCAGGTTGTTATCTGCCAAGTGATGCTAATTATTTTCACAACTTGTATCTAGAATAATTCAGAAATGTGTCAAATATCACATTGGATATATATTTTACTTTACTATTATAAAACAATGGTATGCTTGGTAGTGCTACTCTTTTCTTGTGAGGCACTTCTTATTACTTACTTATTACTTACTCTTATTATGTAAAGTCAAACAGAGAAAATGTGTGCTCGAGGTGTTAAATAAATAACAATGCTGCCCTGCCATCACACTGGCCGACAATTGTCCATTTAAATCAAATTGTTTGTGTCAATAACTGCAGACCAACCATACAAATGACATGCCAGACTTCTGTACCTAAATAGCCATGCACTTTCAAAGCTTGTTTAAAGCTATTCGACATATATAATAGTGCAACAGTGGGTTGCTTGGTCATACACCGTTGAACTTTGTTTGCTTTTCTGAGACGCATTTTCTTATCAACAGCATGAAATGGCCTCACAATACAACCATATTCCCCATCAAGATGTCTCTGCATGTGAGTGACATTCTTGTAGTAACACTCTTGACTTCTTGCTCATTGATAGAATATTTTGTTTAAATGACCCCTGGCGATTTGGAGAATCCTGCAACAAGCACTGAGTTGAGCATAAATGCCTGTGTGAATGCTTATAGCCTCAGTCTCTCTCACAAGTATAAACAAGGCTTAAGATTCTGCCTTAGTCTAACAGCATATTAAATGACTGGCTACACCACAGCATGATGTATGCAAACAAGTCCTTCAGCATCAGAATTAGTGATTGTGTGTGATTTTCCAGCTGGTTGGCCACTGATGTCTTTTCTTTTTTTTACTCAATCAGAATATCCTGCGTGATGATAATGATGATGATAATGATTATTATTGTTGTTCTGGTTTTTACTACAAATTTATGGGATGTCGGTTTGGTCTTGGGGGTTAAGTGTCAGGTACGATTATAATGTCTTGGCTGATCCCTCGCTCTGCTGGTGTGTTTTTCTCTTTATCCCTGGGCAGGGTGCACAGGCAGTATCCATTTGCCCGTCTGACTGCAGCCTAAGGGACAGCAATATCTGGCTCGCAATATAATGCATCGCCAGTCCTGTCAGAGCCCACAATGCATAACGCTAACTGTAACCCAAGCACCTGCCTCCCAGGATGGAGCTGTGCAAAGGAGGAGGGCTTCGAATGAGAGAGAAACAAACAATTATCAATCGTATATCATGTGCTCGTCATCCCTGAGTGCAGCTTGAGGAGACTGTAGTTTCAAATTGTTAAAGTCAGAAAGATAACAAATGAAAGAATTTATAAAGAAAAGTGTGGTATCCTGCCTCTTTCAAGCACATCAAAGAGCACATTTCTCTTGAGCAGCAGGGGGGTGAATCACAAGGCAGATTCAGCTCTCTGGTTTCCTTTCATGAGTTCTCCCCTAACATTACAGATTTAATGAAGTCAAATTACATCGGGGTTTCCAAGGGAAAACTGTGACTGAAATATAATTTATTGCTGAAATAACAGGAGGCAGTGATTGAGGAATATGTTTATCACTAATGGCAGTTAGTTGCTAAGAAAGCTCTAAATATCATATTAAGAGACTATTATCACGTACCGAAAACTACTTGATCACTTCTTTAATTAGTTTTGGGGAATGAATTCAAGAATTTTCACTACATTTAAATTTTAATTCAACTTAGGAAGAAAAAACAAACAAACAAAAAAAAACAATTTGTTGGTCAAGTTTAAGGTTGCAATGAAAATAGACATACACCTACTCATAGTAATTAGTTCACTCAACATTTCACATTAAATTCTCTGTGTATTTAAATGCACAGATTCCAGATTCCATGATGTGGAATAATGTTGCAAAAAAAAGTGGAAACCACAGTACACCTATGCAAATTCAAGCCAACTGTCAAGATATATGTTCTGACATCTCCGGGGAGCATGTGTAGCCTAATTTGCAACACGGTGAGGTGACACATGGATGTGAGTGGGGAGGAGAGTCGTTGTGGCCCGTGGCGCAGCTACCTCCCCCTCCATCTCTCTCTTGGTCTCTCCCTCCATTTCTGTCTCTCGCTATCTCTTCTCAAGCTCCTTCCCTGTCCTCCATTCCCCTTTAACTTTTCTTTGCCCTTTCTCTTTCTGCTACTGCCCCCTCATTTCTCTCCCACCCACCCCCTTCCTCTGTTTCCTGTCCGACTTCCCTCTACGAGCATGGTAGGGGACTCTGCTGTTGATGATGGTGTACTGTTTAAGTGTGCTGTGCTTGAGACAACAATGAATGAGCGACTCCACAACAGCTCGCAGCCATATGGTTTACCTTCCTAACAAGATTTATTAATGTAGGTGATTGGCATTTTCTACCGATGTAATGAATTCTAACACATAACTTGCAACCTTGAAAAACAGTAAAAAAAAAAAAAAAAAAAAAATGAAATCACCAGTAATATGCTGCTTTTGGCTCCTACCCAATGTTAGTAATTACATCAAAAATAACATCAAATAACATCTTTTAAATAGGAAACAAACATGAAAAATGATCCTTACTGAGGCTGGTTGTTTCAAAATATCCTTTGACTCCCTCTCAGCTATTTGATGTAATTTACTAAATTTGACACACTTGGAATTTGAGCTTTTTTTCTCTTTTCTAACATGGCCTAAAAGCACAGACTTGAAATGAAGACAAAGCTGCCTTCTGAACAACCTACATAGCATCTCCCACCTCTCTTCCAGTTTTTATCTCGTTCCAAATATGGCTTGGAGAGAGCAGCATTCATCACTTGCCAGTGGCACGTCCTAATGAAGCCGTCGTTTGTCCTCCTAATGGCACCTGGGCTCCATCTGTCATTGGCAAGCCAAGGCAGCGACACGCGGCATTCACCTTGCCAGCTCTCGTTTGCTGACAGAGAGGGGATCACATCCAACCTTACCCTGTGTGTGTCTCTTTTCGCATGCTGTGAAATCCCTGTAACAACACTACTGTGCAACATGGCCTCTTGCACTCGGCCTGCACGCGGCCCAGCTGAGTGTTTTTGGCCAAAAGGAAGCATGCCACGTCCTCCGTGCCACAGTTCCCCAATGTGGCTCGGACAGGGAGTGTGACATATGTCTGTGTTGTCAGGAATGTGGGGTGGGTGTGCATCTTTGCAGCTCGACAGCTGGAGCTGGGCTCAGCAGCCTCTCTTAAGGGAGCACTTCATGGCTCTTGCATCTACTACACTGCCATGGCCTGGAGGCTGGTTTGGTAACAGTTAACCTTGGATTTATCTAGCTCACTACATAGCTGACAAGCACAAAAAAAGACACGCACATACACATACACACACAGATATACAAAACGAGTAGACACAGTATATGCACACAATGAGACTGAAATGGCATGAAAACATGTCAAAGCCAAACTGTATATTTTTCACACCTTTGCAGAGAAACATGTATGGAAATACACTACAAAAGAACACACTCTTCAACATATTATACACCTAGATGTATCATCCAAATATCCAGCACAGGTATACACATAAATACCACCATGCACATGACGTATTCTAACAACAATGAAGGCTGTCAATCATCATTTTTCAGGTTTGCAGTATTTACCAGCTGAGCCTCTGAATCATCCAAAAAAGGTGATCCTACAGTACTTAAGTATTTTTAGTGTAAAAATCCTCTTTCCCATTCATTCTACTGGTTTGCCATCATTTAGCCAGGCTTATTTGCGTGCCTTCATGCTGGGGGATGGGTAGGGGGATCCATTACATTACTTTATGATGCTACATCTGTTTAGCCATCCCTGCAAATTAAAGCACCTCCAAGCAGCCTCATCGCTCAGCACACTCAATTAAAATGACTCTGCCTTGTGCACAGATATGCTTCCTACCCTACTTTTTTTTTGCTTTTACTCTGCTGTTGGGGTGCAGTGAAAAAGGGACTGAGATGAAGTAAAGTAGATAAGCGTGGAGAAGAGGGCATTTGTCACACAAGTTAGTAAATTACTGTTCTATTATTTTTTGCTTGATTGCTGTGCGAGCACTGAACCCTGGAGATCGTGGATGTGTAACAGAAGCCAGACGTGTGAGTACTTTATATGTATGCACTGATATACCTCTGAAAGTATTACATATTTATTCATTGATATATGCTTGTGGGTGTATCCATGGGTACACTGCAGTGTATGATCACCTTGAAATCGTTTGCATTAAAATATTGGTCTGGTGCCCTGATGCTGGTGCTGTGGAAAACCTGATGCATTAGTATGCATGAGGCTGTATGCAAATTTTTCCAACAGCAAAAGTCAACTGATGTTTTTTGTTTTTATTTTCAAATATGAAATCAAAAGGTAAAATTTTGATCTCCAGTTATTTTCCACTAGGCTTCTTGAAGCACTCCCCAGGTATGCTCAACAAACAGATTTCATCATCAGCATTACCGAAACCCAAATGATGTTTATAAATACCAACATATACAGTATGCATCTATTATTTTAAATAATGAGCCACTTAAGGTTGTTGATAACTTTGTGCACTTGGGAAGTCTGATTAATCAGAATGAAACAATTTGGACACCAGACTCATAATATCTGGAATACCAACACCTACAGCCTCAAAACCAAGATCTGCTTGTATAAAATCTTGGTCAAGCCACTTCTACTACTGTATATCAGTGCTGATGACTAACCACATGTGACATCAAGGAAGTCAGCTCATTGAGATCTGCCCTACATTCTGCCTCAATAAGACATCAAATAAAATACAAAAACCCCAAGCACGGACCCCTGAAGGGGCCCGCAAATGGACACCACCAAGATAAAAGTAAGCGATCAAAGATCACCCAGCGAAGAATAGTAGAGACAGAGCTGCTGGAGATGGATTTTTCATAGGGCAAGGCATAACTAGTCTCTTCAGGTCATCATGGGTGGAGGAATATTATTGATGCCTTATGCCTTATAGGGGCAAGAAGTATAAGTAAGTAAGTTCTTGGAGCATTCAAATCTTAATATTTTGACTGTAATCGCTTAATTAGCTCAGTAAATCTGAACTGGTGTAATTAGTTCCACAAAACTGTCAAGCAGATCAAGACTTAGTTAAATCCAGTGGACATATCACCAGGCCCCACTGTGGACCAGGGATAAAGATGAGAGAGAGGTAAAAAAGCACAATGAGGGCTTTTTTTTTTTAAGAGGAGGATTGTGTTTGGTATAACGTTCAGGGACTTGAGCTGAAATAAACCATGCACCGTAGCCTACATCTCTGCCTCTTTGTCTTGCTTTCTCTTCCTCTCTTTCACAAACCTCTGCCTTATTGAGGCTGACAATGGACAAGAGCGGCATGGCGAAAAGTAATTATGAGGAAAAACTGCATAGCTTCCCACGCAATCATCTGTGTCAGAGGCCACACAACGAAACACAGGGCTTGCTTAAATGAGCCTGACAAGCCCAGAGAATATTAATTTTCTCTCCCCTGATTTTATCTCCTCGCACATGTATTATTAAACCCTTTCTCATCAAGGCCACAATATGGAAATGATGAATGGTCAACCAGATTGGCAATGTGGTTCCTGGAGGTGTTTGTGATACTGAGGGGGGTTGAGCTGGAGGTCAGACAGATACACGCGCCGACACAACAAGAGCACAAAGTCACACACACACACATACATACATGCTGCCTCACGGGTGGCTGGCCCTGCAGGAGATGGCCTGAGCAGTCTGATTGGGGTGCTGACCAAAATTAGATGTTAGACACCCCTGTGCCCTAACAGTGAATGGCAGGGACACAGCCTGTAATAACAGCCACTTACAGGCCCCTGCACAAACACACAAATATACACAGAATTGGCTGCACGCACCAAGTCCAAAGAAGTCAGAAGTTAGAATTACAGGTTTGCCCTCCTGATTGCAGACCCCTCGGGGTGTACAGGCTCTGACTGTTCCATGCAGGTACACACTGACTCATTACACACTTCTCAGTCCCAATCAGCACAACTCTGGGTTGGAAAAATGATCATAGCAGGTGTAGCGTGTCTACAGAGGGAAATATATACTTAAAAATATATACTTTGAAAAAGGTACTCATCTTGCTTTCCCACATGAAATAGAGACATGTAATACAATTTCCAATTTCAAGTGGAATATATTCAGTTTCACATTGCTACACATATCTTTGGCCCCTAAAAATAATTTATTATATTGCCATGATGTAATGTGCTAGCTGCCAAATGTGTTTAGTATAAAAATGAACAATGTACTAAAACACCCATTTCTTAAAAGTTGTAAAGTGAAAAATGGTTAAACTGCAAGGTTGTAAAAGCCAATTTAGTCACAAGTGGGAGGTTGTTTACACAAAGGAGGAGTTGGTAATCTTACTATCATTGCCAGAAAGCATAGCATGCCCCTCAAATCACAGTGGATGACAATGATACTATCTCAAAGTGCACTTCTGCACAACGTACACGCTTATTCTGAAGATATTTCAACACACGGCATGGCAGTTTACCGTAAGCAGTTCAAGGATAAATGTATTGTGACTAATATGATGGTACATCATGTTAACATCCAGACAATACATTGAAATTAAATAAAGGGCACTGCTGCTACTGTATATGGTGTGAGATCATTGTGCAGGGAAATAGAGATGGCAATAATGTGTCTCTGCTTTGAATCTATCAAATCTCAATGTATTAAACATATCATTTTCCTTCTTATGGCCCCTCTTCGACTTGCATCCCTGTGTGATTATCTATCTAAGCTGTCAATCTTCACCACTGGAGTTCATATGAGCATGTAACATCGCTGGGATGCTGAGCACCCTCATGCGCAAGCAGCCACACACATACACATGCACGCACACACACACACACGCACATACTCGCACAAGCATGCACGCACACATACAAATTAAGTAGATATGGTTTCAACAGAAAACTACATGATGATAAGAGGCTTCCAGAGCAGCAGTAGACATGATAGGAAAAAAAGGAGAATCGTTTCATCTGATATCACAACTGATCCCAGTGCTGGGATGTGCTGTAGTAGATGTGGGAAGACTGAAAAGATAGAGGAGGAACATGGTATAGCTAAAATTAATAGCAAGGCTCCCATTTGAAAAGCTTCATTGAGTTTCTCTACTGAATCCTTATTGGCATCTCAAAAGTTATTTCAGAGTTTAGATTGGAAATGAGGAAAAAATCAGGACCTAGTTTAAGATCAGTGGGTTATCATCTCTGTTTGAAAGTAAGATATGTACAGAATAAAAAAAAAATCAATAATATTCACCATATGAAAATGTCTAAACCTTCAACGCAGTCCTGAGAATTTACTCTATAACAAAACTAAGAGACTGCAGCCACGTGAGCAGCTCTGTAACTTTACCATGTTCATTCAATTTAATTAAATTCAGTTTTATTTATATAACACCAAATCACAACAAAAGTTATCTCAAGGCACATTTCACATTGAGCAGGTCTGGATCATACTATTTAATTTAATTTAAAGAGGCTCAACCTCCCCCATGAGTAAGCACTTGGCGACAGCTCTGGAAGGAAAAACTCTAACTGTCTGTAACAGGAGAAAATCTCAAGCATCGGGTTCTAGGAGGGCAGTCATCTGTCTTATCCGGTTGGGTTGAGAGAGAAGAATAACCATAATAATGAGCTACAAACTTGTAATCTAATAGTTTTCTTAAAGCTGATATAACCACTGTGGTATTTATTTTAATTTAGTGCTTGAAAATTAAGCAAACTTGGACAACCCACATAAGAACAAATCTGCCAATTGGTGTGATTAAACTCAAACTGAAGTGATATAATGTAATTTTATCAATGCACAGTTTTTATATTGTATATTATGACTAACTCCATTATACAACTTTCCTGTGCTTGCAGATGATGTGAACACATCTCTGATTCTCTTCATACATTGCATCAGTGTAGCATTAGGGACAGCAATGCTTTGAGCTGTGGGTTAATTAGCATGGTAACATGCTTATGTTTGGCAGATATAACGATTACCATGTTTATTGGAATGCTAGCATAGGCTAATTAGCACTAAACATTGTGCAATCTGAAAGTTTCCGCTTAAGATTACCCTAGAAAAGGAATCACAAGTAATTGTGATAAACTCTGAGGGGATATAAATAATTGTGAAAATATCTCATTCTGAACCAAAAATGTCTAATACTGGAGCATTTTCTGGACAATCAAATGGTGTCCCAGTGCATCTAGTAGATGTGATTACATTTCACTGGGTAAGTGAATAATTTGTTGTGCGTGTTGTAGTTGTTCAGGCTACCAGGGAGTCACTGTGCTTTCTGGATATTTGTACCATTTTTTTAAAGCAATTGATAGCTTTCAGTACATCAAAAACATTGACAACCTCATGGAGGCAGAGTCAGAGGATCATCAAAGTTGGTTGAGATAATAAAGCTCATTTTCACACTCAGAATTTATGTTTAAATGTTATTGCATTTCCACAGGGCATTTACAGTATTCACTACAAACTGTGTAGAGGAAACTGTGCTATAGTATAAGACTGCATTTCTTATTATTAAATAAACTGCATGTATTCACACAACACAGCCCACTTTATGGGTTGACATATTAGTCACTATCACAGAACAATCTGTTCCACAGCGTTATCTTTCCCCCGGCGTCTTCACAGTCAATAAGCCCCTGGATGAGTCTCAGCACTCTAAAGAAACTTTCCACATTTTTACATCATATTTTCATTTCAGCAAGTCACAAGTCAAGCTTATCATTGCTTAAACATATTTTCTGAAACAGAAGAAAGGGCTAGTTTAGTTTGAGAAAAGCAGAGGGGATAAAATAATTTAAAAATTTAAAACTTAATCTAACCATTTAGTTTTAGTGCTAAAACAAGAATTGCAATTTTACATCTCAGCTGTTTCACTGGATCCAGTTTTTTTTATTTCTTTACACCAATTAACTTTTTAAATTTCATTCTTAGCAAAACTGCACACCAGTATTTATTTCTGGGTAAAGAGGCCAGGAGTATTCACTTGTATAAATTGAACTATCCTGAAGTGAAAGAAGAGACTTAACCTTTGGCTACTGAAATTTAGCAGTAATTCATAGCAGCCCCCTCAACCATTTAATCCTCATACACAGAGATTTACATACCCCACTTGGATCTTCATGCAGACACACATTAAGCCTCTCTCTAGAATACACTGCGTAGACGTGCACACACACGCGCCACGTGCTAGGCTAACGTGTCCTGGGGATACAGAGCATCCGAAGGAGAGCAACACTGCTGAGCCCAAACAAAATCAGCCGGCCCATTAAATGAGGCGTGACTCAGGAATCATGCGTAATTTCTCTTGATGGTGTCTCAATGTG
Organism: Rastrelliger brachysoma; assembly: GCA_024605115.1. Taxonomy (NCBI): domain Eukaryota; kingdom Metazoa; phylum Chordata; class Actinopteri; order Scombriformes; family Scombridae; genus Rastrelliger; species Rastrelliger brachysoma. The sequence continues at coordinate 16,989 of JANJYP010053270.1, forward strand.
TTTTAAAGTCATTTATATAACGATGCTGATGATTCACAGAGGAGGCGAGCAGAAATGGAGCAGAAAAAGAGCATATTGACTCTGCTGAGTGTCCCACGAATTATGTCCCCAAATGTACAGTGGGGCAGTAAGCAGAAGGTCAGCATCATGATGTAAGCTCTGGGGGTCAGCACTATGGCACCAACAAAGTCAAAGAACACAACTGTTTTCCTTTTATTGAATTAGCATTACATTGGCAGTTAACAGCTGTAGAAATGTAATTAGAGTACTCAACTCCATGAGTACATTGCAGTATATTACAACCTAAAATACCCTCTTACAAATTGAGCATTTGTGCTCATGCTTTTGAGGAACATTTTACAAGAAGACTCATCTGCTTATGCCAATCCAGCTCAAGTGACAACTTAAGGTGATAGTGGGAGGACAAATACATTAATACAGTCTCTGCTGTCTGCTCCCTGTTTGGTGAAAATGAGCAAGAAAAATCTACAGTCAAAAAATGTGACGGGGAGAAAAAAATAAGAGAGCAGGGAAGAGAAAGTTTCTATAATAAAATACAGTAGTCAGCTGCCAGAGAGGGAAGTTTATGCTGGTTTTCCAAACACGTGCTGTGAGAAGCCAGGTCGCTTTGCGCAAACTGTGTAGGATCACAGAGAGAGATTAAGAAATCACTGGAATATTTCAACAGCCAGGGATGTCCTCTGTGATTAGAAAGGCTTAGGTGGCAGCATTGGCAAAGGACTCTCGCAGGAATAAGAAGATACAAAATCATCACTTTTCATGCTATTCACTGGGTGATTTCATTCAAAGTGACTTATGGTACCATGTTCGAATATAATTTTAGAACTGGTTGCCTGAGTTGGAATGAAATTCCTTACCATTAAAATAATGGATGCTAGTATATCCAAAGTACTATCCAGAAGTCTGATGATTTTCTGTCAACCACTTAATAGTGAATTATGCCAACTTGCAGAAAACATGTAAGATAAAATGAAGGGGAAGCAGAGATGCGATGAGGAATCCATTAGCGTACAAGGCCAAATTACCTTAGCTGAAGAGGTAATTTCTACAAGATTGCAGGGTTGTATAATTGCAATGTCAATGTTCAGGATTTAACTGGAACTTTGAACTAAATCTCTTATCACTCCGGGAACTTCAAAGTTGACCTTTTACTTAAATGAGACATCCAAGTGTGGCAGTATAGTAAGTTGATTGTTGGTTAAAAGAAAAGAAGAAAAAAAAGGTACTTTGCTGTGAAGTGGCCAACTAACTCCATGCAACAAAAGGACAAATCTGTTCAGCCACATAAATCTTCCAGCAGAGTTTTAGTATTTTAATGGTGGCATATACTTAAGAAAAAAGATCAGACAACTAGCAGAGACAACTATAAAAATGATTTAGATGGTACAGTCACTTAAACTTTTCACTAAATATATGAGTGTAATTCTTCTGTAACCACAGGTGTACCAAAATGTGATTTAGGTCACTCATCAACATTCATGTTCAATATTTGATACATTTTAGGTTACTCATACAGTAATAATGATGTCATTTTCTCATATGATGTCTGACCTCAGCATCTTGTCTGACCTATTTCACATTAGCTTCATTATACCGCCATCACTGCTTTTGATTTCTCTCTTTTCTTATTATTTAATGAGTGTAGTCATAGCTAATAGTTGCCATCATTCTCCATCCTCCTAGGAACCTTCGACTTACTAATCAATGCAACTCTGACAAACAGCATTACCCACAACATGCATCACGTTACTAATAGCGGAGAGCTAATAATATACAGGTGATATAACATCGATCTCCTGACGCAAATGTATAATTTTAGATGTGCATGCACACAAGAGAAAGAACATCCCATATTTACTTTCAGTCTCATCAAATTTTCTGTTCATAACTAATGACAAAATATGGCATGTGGGTGAAAAAAACACTACCTGCAATGCTGGCTTCAGTAGCATGTGATAATTGGTTACTGTGCAATGACTGCAATAATAAATTGTGATTTAACGGCTACAAAAAGCTTTTCAGACACAAAGCCCCCCTCCCACCACCACCACGACCACCACCTCACCCCCTTCTCAATTATTCCCTTTCAGTTTTGGAGGGCGCAAGTGGATGCGGATAGAAGTGGATGTTGAAAAAGCAAGCACGCAAAAAAAAAAAAAAAAAGAAAGAAAGGAAAAAAAAAAGCTTGAGGGTTTGTATCTTTACAAATGAAGGATGGGAAAAATAAGTCTCCAGGGAAGCCTAATCACTTTCATTTTGCATCTCTGAAGAATTAGACCAAGTTAAACAGAGCAATGCCACCACAAAGGCAGCACAGTGATGCCTGGCTGACGCTATGATAATGGATGGCTTTCACCTCGAGGTCATTAAATAATTATCTTGTCGTAGTTTTAAGAGCTCATGTTTAAAATAGGATGTTCCATCACTACAGCTTTTCATATAGAAAAGCCTTTGAAAAAATTATTCTCTTAAAATATGTACATTGTGGGATCTGTACAAGTGAACTAAAATTATGCCATGCCAGATCTATTATTCAAAAAGTTTGTGTCTAAGACTTCGTAAAGTGGGGTAAACAATGTTATTTGCTGTGCATGTGTTCATTGTTAAAAAATAAATTTAGGGTGATGTGTAGTTGATATTTTTTTAAAGAATCCATATTTGATCTTCATTACCACTCATATTCAACTTGGATATATAGGCTTCCGAGCCATTAAGTGCTAATAAAGCTGAACCTTCCAAGTGTCTGCTTGTCTTGGCAATCCTTAATAAGAGAGACCAAAAGAAATAGCTGTGTTTCCAATTTGCGCTGTGAGAAATGTCTTCCCTTCCATCCCCTTCTTCATTTTCAGTCTCCTGTGCCCTTTCCTGTTTTTTTGCCTCTCACTGGGATTTACTGGAACAAATCATTAGTAACACATGCTGCTGTTTTTCTCTGGGTGAGCCAGGCTAATTTTGACACAGTCATTATGCCTTCTCTCTCTGTCTCTCTTTCCTCTCCCTCACACAGACTTTCTCCCTCTTTAAAACCTGACCTCTTCTCCTTCCCCAGCTACTGCCCACAGGGCTGTACAATACATCACTGTAAAAGCTGCCTCTCTCTCAGGGGTGCCCGGGGTTAGGGCCCTACTGGGTAGGGGTTGAGATAGGGCCACAGTCCAATCTCTGCCCAAGACGGCTAAATCTGAGCCTGATCAGAGGTCTGCTTACCCACCAAGAGCCTGCTGAAACTGGCAGTGAGGACATATTTGTATGCTCCTTCCTTTCACCAAATTTGTATTCTCTTTCTTACTCTTGTCTCTTTTTCAAATCTTTTTCTCTTCTCTTGCTCCATGTCAAAAGAGTGCAAGGCATGCTTGGTGCTGACTGCAGCGCATGGCAGGAGGAGAAAAAAGTGGAGGGTGTGGAGCAGATGCTTGTGACAGTGTGGGGGCAGTAATGAGGGTCCCTACAACGGTGAAACAATCAGTAAGGCCTGAACACACAGTCTGCATGCGCACACCCGCACAAAACAGTGAGGGAGTAATGGGCTGGCAAAAGCCCGGGGCCAGACTCAATGACACACACACATTCGCCACACACTACTTTGTGAATAATGAAGAGGGAAACCACCATCATCACTGTCGACCACTCACTGAGCAGAACAAAACCAGCCAAAAGTATATTACCCACACCATTTTTGGAAAATATTCATTTAGAAAAAACAAATACCCTGCCTGGCTCAGGTGAATCAGCTCAGTCTGCAGTTGCAGCAAAAGGAAGGGGGAAAGGATTTTCTGGCACTCTCAGCCATTCTGTCTCATGCCAGGACGGCACATATGACATCCCTGTGTGTTCCCCAAGCCCTGCCTCTAATACGCACGCAAAGCCTTTCAAAAGCATTACCCCTCCGATGGAAGATACTTTTATTGTGGCAGACGTTTCAGCGAAAAGAAGGTTCAATTCAACAAAGCAAGGCTGCAGAGGAGGGAAAACAAACGGTACTTGCACAGTGTGGGGTTCACGTTGCCGCAGAGACATTTCAAGAAGTGGGGCAGAGCAGAGAGTGCATGTTGAAGCGAACAAGGTTTGAAAATAGCCTGGGATAAAACAGAGACAGCACGGTTGCTATTGTGCACACGTACGGGTGCTACGAAAATGCACACGACAAGAACACGCGTAAACAAAGAAGCATGCATAAATACACGCACGTCACACGCTTGCTCGCCCAAACAGAATGCAATCAGGAATCTCAATCAGCAGCATGCTGACAGTTCAAGCCAGAGAAGATTGATTACAATCGATTATGTCACCACAGGAAGTGGTAAGTCTTTATCCGTCTCCCCTTTTAAGGCCTACAGATCAATCCACTGAGCTTGATTTGGTTAAGATAGCTCTCAAGCAGAGGGAGACTTACAGCAAGAGAATATATATTCTTAAAAAATTATAATTAAGGAAGACATTTGGTCTGTAATGTCTTTTGTGATGCATTACTTGTTCGCTCTTAACTACATCTTAATGACTTTTGGAAATTGCTTCTTAAATTGAGCCTGTGCATTTTAGCTAACATTTTGAATTTTAAGCAAGAGGGCACATTTTAGGTTCATGGGGTGTTATAAATATGGCAAGTAAGACACAGCACAGGTCTTTAGGATAGTAACTGGCCTCACTTTGTCATAAAGGCAAAGATAAACTGCTAAACACAAAGATAAACTGGGAGCAGGTGTAGGTGCTGAAGCTTCTTTAAGTTTTAAAAAAGTTTCCAAGACACTAACCAACCCTGAGAGTGCACACTGGCACTTCAGTCTCCCTTCTAAAAGATAAAGAAGTCTATGTATTTGTGCATGTGTGTGTAGGTGTGTGTGAGTGTGTGTCAGTTTATAACATGTATCCGGCATCTCAAGACTGACAGCAGTCACTTTGCATTACTTTTACGGTTACAGTGATGTATTTGACCCTGGTGTTTATCTTAGCCTCTGCCTCGCAGACATGAACAGACAGTGACACAGTTACAGCCCCAAACACAGACTTGCAGTTACACATACACACACTCTTTCCTGTTCTCTGCTTGACGCTGGGGGGACAATTTGAAACGGTGGGTCCATGTACGATCAGCCCTCTGCTGTAATTGGGTCCCTTGTCACCGAGCAAATTCATGTCAGCATCGGTCACATGGGAAACTAATCTAAATGGCATCAGTGTCCTACTTTGTGTGTATGTGTGTGGGAATGTGTGTTATGGGAAGAAAAAAAAGGTGTGGTAAGTTTCAAAAGCAAAGTGAGAGTGTGTAAAAGATGGCTGCTTGTGAATTATGCACAGAGTTGTCACTGGGCTACACCACCACCGAGCTGTACCCCAGCTGCAAATGCGACAACTGAACAGTCTGGGTCAGTTTGTACCTTTTAGTCACTATGAAATACATGTATAAGACTACCAATGATTTGAACATGCATAATATTTCCCTGCTAACACTAATTGTATTTTTTTCACAAATGTGAATAATAAACCAGTGTGTTTTGGAAAATTTAGCTTCAAACTTGCCATTCCCCTCTGACATGTTCTGAACTGGTTCATTCTTGGCAAAAACATGCAACAATAATGTATCACAGGCTGTGCATATGCAGTCCCATATTTTAATATCAAGCTGAGTTTTAACCTTACTGTTGGACCTACTTTCCAATTTCTATGTAGCAATGATCATCTCTTGCCTGCCATCCTTGACATAAAAGATACATGAGAGTAAAAAGAGTAAGAAGGACTTATTCCTATATGTCAGAGTGTGATATGTGCATTAATCAACAAACCATGAGCAAATCAGAATTATATATTCATCCATGCCAATATATAATGAATATAAATGATGACCTTTTGAGAGATGGCTTTTTCATGTCATGTTTTATCTAGTAGGCTGATAATGGTGGAAATACTACTACGGTACATATACTCTATATAAAATTGGTGAGCTGTATTTTTAAATGGTAATGAAAATTTACATTACAGGAAGGATAGCCAAGCTTTAAGGAGACAGCAGAGAGTACAACAATATTAATCAAATCTCAAAATCATGGTGTAGCAAAGTTTAAACATTAGCTCAAATGGACATCAATATATGACGTCTTTTATTTTTGTGCAGTTAACGTTAAGATGAAGACTGTTGGATTTCTGAAAATTAACAATTTAGGGTTGGACGGCCAAATTTCCTTTAACACTAGAAACCAACATATAGTTTTACATAGTGCAACATCCTGCCAACATAAAGAAAAAGCTTTGCCCATAGCTCATAGGATTTAAGAATATACTATATGTTGCATACATGGTCTTTCATATGTTGCACCTTTCTGCATTTCAGTTAGCAGTACTGATCAAAGCTGTGCCTTGATGGCTCCTATAGAGACAGGTGGAAAATCTGTAGGCAGTAGCTGTAAACACCAAGAGCAAGTTGGTATAATCTACTGTGAGAGTCTGCGAGTACCATCTGTGGGGGGCTAAGTGATGAACTGGGAAGCTGCTGACAAAATAATTGCAGGCATCTAGCAATGAGGCTGAGAAAGATTTGAAGTCAAGAGACAGCATGGACAGTGAAAGAGAGACAGAGTGGTAACTTTGAGAGAATCATAATTATCAGGAGGCAACTATTAGGCACTGAGTTAGACACTGGCACTGCGCTAGTAGAGTGTTAGGTCAGACGTCAGTATCAGGACACACGTCATTTCCAGATACTGTGTGTGTTTGAGCAACCAACATGAAAAAACACCCTCAGTGAAGTGAATACCAGCGTNCAGAGTGTTAGGTCAGACGTCAGTATCAGGACACACGTCATTTCCAGATACTGTGTGTGTTTGAGCTACCAACATGAAAAAACACCCTCAGTGAAGTGAATACCAGCGTGTACAGTCATGTCAAAGTAGTTTATCTTTTTAACAAAGAACTTTCTTGAACAAAAACAAAGTGATCACAAGCACTCTAAGTCTAACATCCATACCCTGCACACATCCATTACTTCACTCTTTGCATTGATGACAAAAAGGAACATTGTGTTTGGCTGTGAGGCAAATTTAGTGTAGTACACAGTCATTATTGTTGATCACATGATGCAAAACTAGCCCAGAAAAATACCTTTTGCCTAAGATCACAAAAGGAATGACTTTAAGGTTTTGCTTGTTGTAATCATTCCTCCTGCCACTACTGGCCATTAAAAGATCTCAATGTGCATACAGTGTAACTGAAGGGGTACAAAAACCTACAGTACTGGTTTTGTGCAAAAATTTAAAATTTAAATCTGAAACTCATATGATGATTCAGCAGTTTGAGTTAGTCAAATCAAATGGAGTCTTTTTAGTGTAAAATTCCCTTTTTGTGTTTCCTTGGACAGCTTTTTCCTGTTGAGCTGCGTTAGAAGGACAGGAACTAAGAGAGAGAATTTGGCAGTAAAAAGATTTCATATTAGCATCAGCTAAACTTTGTAGATTTCATCTACCTTCAGTTACATTGAAAGTACATTAGAAGATGATCCTTAATGTCGTATGTATAGCAGGAATGATGACAATGAGCAAAACCCATTTTAATGGTTATTTGGACACCTGAATATTGCTTTAAGACAGACTTGAAAAAGGAGAGCCTATATTTCAGCCTAAGAAATCTAATGCATATGCATGCTCTATACCTATACCAATCAATCAACGGACCCCAAAACACAGAAAACTCAACTCATTTGAATGAATAGAGCACCATGTTGGAACAAGATGGATGGATGGATAATAGACTACACTTAAATAGTGGTCTCCTATTTAGCAATCAAAGAATTTTACAGTATTGCTCTTTCACTTGACAGATATAACAGTTTTTCTGCTGAATTCAACAGATGTGGAACTGTCTTAACTAGGTGAAGTTAAAATATGTATATCTTTGCATTAATCAAGTACAAACACAGTAGCAATGAGACAGACTGCATGACAGCCGAATGTTCGCTTCCTCCATTATCTTTAGGCAAGGAAGGGAGAGGTGGGAGAAGGGGTTGTTATATGTTATACTACAAACACAGTAATGAAATTAGCTCTGTAGACAAATGAGTTGTGAGTTCTACTGAATTTACCATTTCATTTACATATTGCCCTGTTCTAGCCATGTAGTCTAGGGCATTTGTTACCCCACAGTATCTGAATACATTTATCAGCAATACAGTAGATTACTGTCGTAGTGATGCACTACATTAGTAGAAGATTACATGCACAACTACTACTTTCTGTTGGAATGAATCAATGCTCACAGGGTCACAAAATAGCAGAACATAGTTAGGAGGGTTATTCTCAATATCTAAATCATGCAGTGAGTTAAAGTCAAGACCCAGGAGGCTTTGAAGCAAATATGACATNTCAGGGTCACAAAATAGCAGAACATAGTTAGGAGGGTTGTTCTCAATATCTAAATCATCCAGTGGGTTAAAGTCAAGACCCAGGAGGCTTTGAAGCAAATATGACATAGTGGCCAAATCATGGAAATATAACTTCAAGGTCCAACAGTTGCTCAAAAAGCATTTGCCCGCACATATAATCATGGGGAAATCAGCAACTGCAAAACAATGAATATTTTTTTTAAGTTTACAAACTGTGTGAAATGACTTTCTTGTTCAGTAGAATTTGATCCATCTGGTGCAACTGTCTAAAAAAGCCACATGATTAAATCACTTTATCCCATTTCAAGTTAGCAAAGACATAAACCAAAAGTTAGCTTGCTCAGCCTGCGGAAGTCTCTGGTGTGTATGCTACTGTATATGGGACCCAGCGCCCACAGAGTATGCACCAGAAATGGTGTATACATTCATTCAGGTAATTGTATTTCAGTAGGAAGTGTTTTTTCACTGAGCAACTTTCATAAGAATGAAAAAGCCCTACATCCAATGCTATACCCATGGTAGAAGTGAGGTCATTCTTAGTATACTGGAGGAGGGCAAAATG
>JANJYP010053274.1:0-26989 GCA_024605115.1 Rastrelliger brachysoma
TTAAGGAGTGTGTTAGGCACAACCATCATCCTGTCAGTAGATCAGTAACATATGATATACTCTTCCAACTAAGTCTCATGCCATCTCAACCAACCTCCCTCAACAGTGCCTCAGAGCCTCGTTGTGTGGCACAGCAGATACCACCAGGGGGATTGTGGGGAGAAAACATTGGTTCTTTGTTTGGCTAAGAGCTCTTTGTTGCACAGCTTCCCAACATGCCACGCCACCAGAGAGCCGTCCTTCTTCTCCTCCTCCCCCGTCCTCCTCCTTCTCTTCCCTCTGCGCTTGCTGTCACTCTTCCCCCTCCAGGATGACTGACTATGAAAACACTGGCCCACATTAAAGCAGTCTACACACTAGCGAAATCCAATCTAGTAGTTGACCTCGTGTTGAACAAACAAGGTGATTAAGTAGTGGACTCTCGCTCTCTCTCTCTCTTCTCCCTTCCTCTATTCATTATTCTCTGTATCTGTTTTGTTCTCTCTCTTTTTCTTTCACTCGCTATCTTTCCCTCTATGTGAGCTAGCTGAGTCCCAGGGCCGCAGGAGAGAGCTGCTACACAGCGAGGTGAGTCAACTGGGGGTGGGGGGTTGACTGCTCATGGTAGAAACAACTATACATGTCACCTCCATCGACTGATCACCTAGCTCTGAGGGAACAATAGTCACTCTATCACATGACCCATGAGCCTTCCTTCCTTCCTATAGTCACATGTGCATGTTTTCTGTGGTGAAGCCCAAATAACGTCATCCATCATCTATATTACTTTTTCATACACATATATCATCGCCCACTTTATAATTGGATACTTAAAGCGGCCGTAATACATGTTTTATATTGGCAATGGATCACATGAGCATGACTTGTATGTTAACGGGGGTCACACGAAGAGCTTTTATGTCTTTTTGTTCATTGTTTTGGCTCGTCAACCCCCGACTTAACTGCTCTGGCTCTCATCAATGTAATTTTCAGACGCAGCAGGCAACTTTTACAGCAGAAGAAGCTCTGATAAACCAACTGCACGCTANAACTTAACTGCTCTGGCTCTCATCAATGTAATTTTCAGACGCAGCAGGCAGCTTTTACAGCAGAAGAAGCTCTGATAAACCAACTGCACGCTACCTGCCTCAAACTTAAACAGATGACAGAAAAAGCAACATTTAGCAACCAGATATTTCTCTGAGGAGTTCATTTAGGCCCAAAGAACAACAAAAAGCACCGGGAATTTTGGTTATGCTGTCATCACGGAGCCAGACGCGTGACTCCAAATGCTGCTCTGCGTCTGTTGGATTTGTAAATAGGCAACTGTTTGCGGCTTTGATTGCCGTTGCCATTAACAGCCATCTTAGTTGAATTAAAGTTAATATTGATTTTGACAAATGTATCTTGGAAAAAAAATAGTATGACCACTATGAAAACATTTTTGGTTTTGACAGGAAAATATTTTTTTTCTTCTCAAATCTGTATATAAAATACATAGTAGTTTTCTTGTTTTATTGCAGCAACAAGAAGTTTCCTGTAGGCGACATACATCCTTTTGTGCACCAACCCTAATATACTGGAATAAACCTGAAATTTTGATGGTCCAGTAAATTTACTGGCTGTAACTTTTGAGAATCACGATTCTGAATACAAGCATTGATACTGTAGTTTGGCAAACACATGCAAAGGCTTTTTTGTGCATGTCTGCCATTAATACTCGCGCTTTTGTTTTTGTGCATTGTTTAGCCACCAACTGAGCCAACAACAGACAACAGTATTTCACAACCCAAAGTGGGGGTGGCTGGGGGTTTTGAGTGGGCCTCATAGACCTCCCTATTTGAAGTTTTATGGGTGCTTGTCTTAAGTAAATTCAGATGCGGCTGTAATAATCTAACGCAGCATTAGGGAGGCAGGGGTGGGGGATTAGATGGAAAGCATGTGTGTATGTGAGAACCCAAAAGAGGCAACACATGCTATGACTGGCCTCCATGTGCGTTCATATGTACTCCAAAATGCACTTTAGCCTTTCCAAAGCCGTAATTCTTTATCCGGGCGTCTCATATATGATCCGCACTTTGTCAGTTAATGTAGCGACATGGTTGAACATGCGTAGGTCCTGTAGTCCTTTAGCTTGTGTTTTAGTACACACTCACACAGAAAAACTAAAGTCAGCAACTTATCAATATATCCCATCCACCATCCTCACCCATGTAGATTTCTTCCACATTTATTGTACTCCGTGATTAAAGGGGTTGTGATTAAAGCGTTGTGGGTACGTAAGGTTGGGGTCAGGGCGGGATGCTAAAAACCTGTGGTCACAATGATTATTTACCGCAACAGATTGGTGTTTTTAAGGGACATTATGGAAGCCATCAGTTTAGCTCGACTCATTATGACCTCACAGATGTTGCTGCCGTAATACCTTCGCACTTTACTGTGACCGAGAAGTAACACAACCAGGTATAAGGTGCTGCCAAGAACCTTGATGATCCTTTGAGGACTGATTACCACATTAAAGAGCACCCTCAAGCATATGATNGAGAAGTAACACAACCAGGTATAAGGTGCTGCCAAGAACCTTGATGATCCTTATAGGACTGATTACCACATTAAAGAGCACCCTCAAGCATATGATGACAGTAGTTACTACTAGCACATGTCTGCCATATGAAATGTTTTCTTAAAAGTCCTAAACGGGTTCCGCTTAGCATTGCACTTTCATAAAGTTGGAGGACTTTTACATGCATACGTCTTTCAAACTTGACATCCCCAGTTTGAAATGGGTGGTTATAAATTTATAGTCTCCAAATCCTAGCTGTCACTTGAATCATTTTCTCAGTCTTGACAAAACTCCCTCAAGAGCCACAGAAGACATTATACAGCTGTTTTTACAGGCTGAACAGTACTAACCATGACTAGAAAACTGATGTTTATGTGTAGAGTTGGCGGAGTGCCCCTTTAAAATAAAAACAACCAGTACATGTTTACAGTAAACATGCGTAGCCCAAAAATGCATCTGGTAATTAACAGTAAGGACAGAAATATAATGATGATATACCAGAGCTTCTGAACATTTTTAGAAATCAGTTTTTTGCATTTTGCATGAATGTTTTTTTTTATTTACCATTTTATGTATCTAGTTTTGTGTAAAATAAAAGCTATATATTATCATTTCACTATATTCACAATGCATAGGGGGCCTAATAATCTAAGATCAGTTCAAGAACCTTTTTAATATCGCTTATTTTGAAGAATGAGAATGAGGAGAAAACATATTGTTGACACATATGAAAACATAAGCAAACACATGAATTTAAAGTTTAAATTATAATCTATCTAGTTCATAGGAATTGTGTTTCTTTCACCAGATTAAAAGCCTCATGACCAGAGCTGAATACCTCAAAAAGCACATCAAGGTAAGCATGCATTCCTTAGTATTCAAGTGAAGAATACACGACTGCATGAGTCAGTCTGCCACTGTGTACGCAGACTGTATTGTTTCAAAATGTAAGACTTCTCTTTGAATAAAATATTTAAAGTCTGCATAAAAACAAAATAAAAAAGTGCTGTTAACCACCCAGCCAAATTTTAAAGATTCTGAAAAAAAATTGCAAGTATACAGAATTTACTTTCAAAGTCATGTAGATGTCGTCGTCAGTATTCAGATCTCTAAAAAGCTGAGGGCACGTCAGTTAAATGCTCCGAAACCAACCCTAACTGAACAGCCTCACTCATGCCTCACTCATGTATAAAAATATACAATTTTAAATAAGCTTTCCTTGTCAGTGTTGGACAAGCAACATGGATGATATATTTAAAATGCACTTGTATAGTTTGGGACCTATTTTGTTGGTATGTGTCACCTTATTTCAGTAAAAATGTTGCTTAAATTATGAATTAAACTAGGTAACATGATAAATTTTTTTTGATGGAGTTTGGTGTTAGTGCTGCTCGCTTGTCAGCTGAAGAGTAATTGGTGACTACATTGTGGCTGTTACCCTTGGTCAAACACTCTGCCTGGGGATTTCCCATCCGAGTAGCCGATGCTGATGCTGAAGCTGGAGACAGTGGCCGTCCCGCTGTCAATGAACACTCGAGCTGTGTTTGTAATAACTGCTAGAGTGATTTCATTGACTGAAAATGGCCCCATTCACCATTAGCAGTGGTTTATTGTGAATCCCAGTTGTCTAATTTGTAAAACTACTCTAATTAGAAAACTATAGGCTGTAGTTTGAGGGTCCCATGCGTACTCATAGAAGTCATGGATGTATTACCATATCCAATTTAGTCCAATAAGAATTCCTCACCTAGTGCATGAGCCAAAAAAGTTTCTATCGTCCTACCCACAAGTTCTCGCTCAGCCCATAGACTTTACATTGTGATGATGTCAAGGGTTTTTAAATTGTTTGTTTAAGCTTGAAGAAAGTTTTACAAACATAAATCTTCCATGGAGCATAATTTCATAAAAGAAAAAGTCATAATTGACCTTGTGTTTTTTGAGGTGTCCTGTCAACAGTCTTGTTATGGTGGTTTTTGGGGAAAATACTTTGTGGGCTGCGAGTTGCCATGGATCACAATTGTTTAACAAAGCAGAGCAGCAGCATCATATCCAGTTCTGATTATACATCCATGATAGAGCTGGAGTTATATTTAGGTAGCTACTATTTTTTACATTGTTAGGAAAGGGGTTGTACTAAGTATGGCTCCAGTACTTCATCGAGTCAAGATTTCAGGCCTGCCCAAAATGTCCTGAACACAAAAAAATGGAGAAATACAATTAGATTCACTACTACTTTGTTCAGTCTTTTCACATTTTCACATGTTTTAATGATAATAATGATAAATGCAGTTGCATCAGCTTAAATAGTTTCAGTCCTGTGTCAGTCTGTGTCTATTTTTATCTGGGCATGTTTTTTTGTTGTTGTTGCTGTTTATTCATTTTGGATGATTATTGCTACGTGTTTATTTTTCAGATGCAGGAGACTCAGAGGGATGTGTCTATGGATCGAGAACCTCTTGCAGATTCCGTAAGAAGCTGTGAGTTTTTCTTCCTGTGTTGTATAAACTGCTTCTTTGGTCATGACACTGTTTTGTAGAAGCTTGCAGCCACGCTCGCTGATAAGTGACTATATAGAGGTTTTTGTGTGCGGGGAGGTGGGGACTGTTAGTTGTAATGAAATGTCTTCCCAGTGAAGGTTTTTTCCACTAGTAAAATATGAGCCATTCTCTTGCTGTGTTGGCCACCCCACAGGACTGTCTGGCTCTTTGATTTCATTTCAGTGCAGCCCTGGGCCGCTCTGTCCTCTGCCCTCTTGTAAAGCCGTCCTTGTGAAAGTGAAACTTGGTGCTAGCAAAAAGCAACTCTCCTAACAGAGAGACATGTCAACTGGCTGATTTTAAGAATCAGTGTATCTTAATTATGTTAATCTAAACCATGTGACATTTACATAAAGCAGTATTGTACTATTATATAATTAATATATTGGAGCTGTCCTGGCTATACACTACATATAAAAGCTACTTTATTATTGTAAATTACATTTTAATATACCTAAACTTGCCTAGTTCCAACCTACATACACATACTGTAATTCCCAGCATTTTCTGCTTTCTGCTCCTAGATGGATAGTGGATACCTAAAGCCTAGACAATATCCTGTTCTCAGCAAGAAATTCCTGGGGAATTATGGATTAAAAAATGGGGATGGGGGGAAGTGCACCACTGACTCTAGAGGCTGCTTGAGTTTCATCAAGAACGTGGTTTCCTTTTCTGCTGCTGTTATTTTAATAAAACCACACCATGGTCAGCCATACTCGCTGGATCTGATCCAACAGCAGCTGTACAAGAGAGGGTCGTAGCAACGCCCACGTGTGTCTGGTGACTGTAGACGACACCAAGACAAGCAGCAAGAATTATTACACTGTGACCCTGAGACAATTTACAGTTTAGGCATTAAGCCGCAAGCACTGGTTCAGTGTGCTGCTTATAAAATATGTCCCGTATGCACTAACCTATCACTGACTTAAATTGACACCACCTGTATCATCAGCATGACAAGCCTGAATGCAAGAGGGTGCAAGAGTTTAAATTTCAAGGCAGCAGTATCTTGTATGATGCTCATAATCTTTATGCACTGAATGTGATGTAAAATACTGCAAGTTTTAGTCTATGTGCCAAGAAAAGTGGTTACCAACTATCTTGATAATCATTTTGAGTCTCTTTTTTTTTCTTTTCTATTCTTTTTTCTTTTCTTTTTTTAGAAAAAATGTCAAGATTCTCTGATTCCAGCCTCTCATTCATGAACAGTTTCTAGCTTATTTAGTCATCTGTACACTATCTTTGGTATGTGGACTATTGGTAGAGACATTAAGAGACAATTTAGGGCATTACTGTACATAGACATTACATTTGTTTACAATTTTACGACATTTTAAAGACCTAATGACTAATCATTTAACAGATAAAATAATCAATAGTTGAAGCCCTGTTTCATATTACTTTAGGGAAACATAGAAACGATTAAGGTGTAATGGCAGTTTTCACTTTTCTTACCCTCATTATTGTAATATCTCATAGTGAACAAAGGGGGGAGTCCATGTGTACTGCATGTTGTTGGATAAGACTCAGAAGGATGCAAGTAAGAAAGATTTATATGAAGGTAGAGAGGGAGACAAGACAAGAAGTTGTACATCAAAATAAGGACGATTTACATTCCCATGTTCATACTTTCACCTCACTGAAATGATTTATTACTCTTTGGGATTTAAAAGTTATCATTGGAAATGTCACATGGGCAAAACAATTCAACACAGTGTGATACTGTGTTTGGTTACTGTACTCAACTTTTAATATTTAATTTATTATGTACAGCACCGCTAACCCACATCAATCATTTCTGTCTTCTCAGCCTGCTGTTTGCAGTAAGCTCAACGGCTACCATGGTAACCAGCCAGGGTGTCCCACAGAGCATGTCTGTTTGTACACAGAGCCAAACCTCCACCTGACCAGGTTTCTGCCCGGGCCAAATCAAACCTGCATCACACCTCACTCTAACCAACTACACACACTGTACGGGTGGGAAACTGCAGTCGCCTGCCAAATGTGGCCAATGTTTTGGTTGTTCTTTGGAAAGTTTTTTCTATCATTTGTTTTGGCAGGTAGACAATTTGTGTGTATTAGGATTGAGGGAAAAAAAATTGGAAAATACTAAGAGCGGTTCTTGAAAATTTGGATTTGCACACCAGTGAATGTGAAAGTGAGTTCCCTGCTCTTTACACTGTGTTACACTGCACTGCTTACCCTCAAATCCCTCCTCCTGACGAGCCATTCATATGTAAATGCTGGACAGCTTGTATGACAATACCGCACTGTTATGGTAAACGAGTTAAAGTGAGACTTTTGCATTTTGTTTTCAGCGCAAGACATTCAGAAGTATTTGTAGCACACCCAAAAACTGTGAAAACATGAAAATAGACTAAAATTGGACCTGTGACGTGAATATGTATCCCAACAGTTTTCAACTGTAGTATTAAATGTATTATATTGAGGCTTCTGCAAACATGCAGATACTCCCTCATCGCTCCCTCCCCACTGCCTTTACTGTGGGTCAACCACAGGCTCACCATGCTCTCTCCACTGATGGAGCCCTCTCCACCACTATGAGGGGAAAACTGGAGAGGTGCGGCCTCTGCCTTATTTACACTAGACTTGCATTTTCTTAGGTTTGGCACTGACCGAGTATTTGAGGGATATAGTGAGTTGTAGCGCTCAAGCAAAGCCTTCATAACTAGGCCTCTGTGAAACGGTAAAAAGCTTAACAGCCAGTGGCAGGCTGATAATCCTCGCTGTTGTAGGTCTTCACGGACTATTTTGATTTCAAAAAGGTAAAGTGCTTGAATATTCTGAGATCTTTAATTTTAAGCCAACTGAAGAAAATACCTGGAATAGGAGTCAAGGGAGAAAAGTATAAATATGTCTGCTGGCAAGAGTTCTGTTTTATTTTTTATTGGAATGTTTATACAGCTGTGATTTTATAATGTACTGTATTTATTGAATGAAAAACTATGTAAAAAATAAAATCTCTGAAGTCTCTCTAGTCTGTAACTTCTTCAGACATTTTGTCAACAGCACAAGGCAAGTACTCGCCTTTGTCCGGGACCTAAGGAAAGATTTATGTGCCGTCGTGGGAGCTACGCCGCTGGTCGCTGGCCATCGTCATCATCTGGAAGGCCGCCCTGCAGAAACAGCTGGCTCATGTCCACAAGGGGAGGAGAGAGGAAGGAAGGCAGGCAGGGAAAGTAAGGACATTTGATAATTATATGATTCATATGGAAGTCTGGGAAACTAACGAAACTGAATTTGAAAATCTCTCGATCTCGAAAAGGATGGGAATCACACAAAGTATATTCTGTTATTCTCTTGTGTTGCCCACAGCTCTTCTGCCATGCATGATAGACCCAGCTTCTTTCACCATACTGTGGTAGTTGAGTGTCTTACTGCTGTCTCTATTATATTTAGCCAGAGCTGATGCACTCATTCAAGGTTTCTGTAGACAGGAGAAAAGTAACCTGAAGTGGAGCCTTGAAAAATGATTAAATATAATGTCAACTTAAAGTGGCACTTAACTGATTTTAGACACAAAGAACAGTTTACAAGTGATTGTATGTTGAACTCACCCTGATGGTTTAACCCTGATGATGTTATCAGGATTATCTGCAGTGCTTGGAGATAAATCACATACTAGTTTAATAGTCAGGGCTGCTAACTGGACGATGCTTTTCACTTGTATTTTAGGAGGTGTGGGATCTATTGTTTTTACAGACCAGGTATTTAGGTGTCTGTCCCTGATTTGTCTCTCAAGCTCTCCATCTTTATAGAACTGAAATGCCAAGACCCCTTTAAAATACTAACTTTAAAAAAAAAGGATAAAATTCTGGAAAAATCATCAATGACTGGGAAAAACACGTCACATTCTCCTAAAAGCAGTGAAATGCAAAGTGGGGCTCTGGTTGCTTTGTGTTTAACCAGCAGTTTTTAAAATCTAACCAGAATTCAGTGATGTTTGTTTTCTGCTTTACCATCTGGTTAATCACATTCACCTGGCATGCCAGGTGCAAATGATTCCCAGACTGTACGGTTAGAAAAGAGAAACAGCATGGTTCTTAGTCCTGGAGCAACAGGATGGAGAACCACTGGGTGCTCTGGGGAAGAGGGGGTTGGGGGACTGGAGGAGGAGGGTCTAATTGCCTAACAGTGCCCATGGTGTTGGCTTAGCTTCATCGCTTTAATCATGACATGAGCATGTTGCTGCCAGGAAAACTTTGGATACAATTTTTGACCCCCGTGCTTTTCTTTGTTGTTTGTTTCTGGGAGAAACGCCAATTTATATGGCCCCCCAAAAAAGTGCATTGAATATCCTTACAGTAATGCAACCCGAAAAAGGGGGGAATCTAAAATGGAAACCTCAACACACCGCCTCATCCTCCAAGAAACTCCCCAGTCTCGTCTCACTAACCGCGACCTACGGCATTGTGGCTTTAATTGGCCTCCATTTCCCTGCAGCTCCAACAACACCACTTATTGCCCTTTCCCCTTCAGGGTTCCCACCTCTCTCTCCCTCTCACTCTGTTCTGTTGATACTGTTAACAGGACAACAGTCGAGTCGCATTGGCATCAACATCACATTTTAAAAAGAGTTCTCTATGTTCTAGACCTGAAGGAAATGGGTACCCTTGACTCCAGCAACCCCCTGAAACTGAAAAACAGAAAGCAGGTCAGCCGTACGCTGTGACTCGATGACTATCATGAATGGAACATTGTACCTATGAGAGACAAGAGCCTCCTAAATCCCAGGGTCACTCCCACTTTGGATCGCTAGAGAGAGAGAGGGAGAGAGAGTGAGGGGTCAGGGGGGTCTGTTTCAGAGAAATGTTGAATAAAGATAATTTAGAAAATGGGCTCCAGCACAGTGCTGCCTCTGTAACCCCCTTGTTTCCCCCCATACGCACACATACACACGCACACACACTGCTCCCCCACTTACCCAAAGGCTGCTCTGCTCATGTTTGTTTTGATATTGCTCCCAGAATTGGGGTGGGGTAGTGGGGTTGGGAGGGTAGGGGAGTTGGTTTGAAAGGGGCGGGGTGGTTGTGTTGGAGGACTTTAAGATACATGGCAGTCGTTAAGACAAAATTGGACCTCAGGCAATGTAACTAAACTAGAGGGAGTCATGCTATACTGTAGCCGGAGGCCACTTTGTTTCTCTATCTCTCTGTTTTTTTACGACGGAGCAGATAGTTGGAAGTGCTGGAGAATTCCTGTGGTCGATGAAGAATCAGTAGAAGCTGTGCAGTAGTTTCTCTCCGGGCCTGGGGATGTTATTGAAATTTGCCACCTGTAATGCAAGTAACAAACTTCCTAATTACTCATCACCATCACATGTAGGTCTTGTTTTCTCACGCAAGGCTGTGACGTCCAGATGTATTTGAGTTAAACTTAATAAGAGAATAATGCATATGTGAAAAAATATGTCTGATCTTATCATTATCCAACTTGTGAATAATTAGTTAAATAATTTAAGTATCCACAGTGACAGACAGGGGTTTCTTTCAACACTCTCCACTTCAGTACCTTTTTGAAAGTGACACAGTTACATTTGGAAAACCGGCATACACCTCACGCCTACCACTAACATTAAGTGACTCTTTTACAGTTTGTTAATGACTTGTAAATACCTTAGTAAGTGTGGAACAAGCCCCAAATGGTTGCTGATGCCTCATCAGACTTTCGGTCATTAGCACAGATTGTGATTATACTGAAAAAGAAGAAATAAAGCTCCTTCTGAAACCAGCTTAAAAGTCACAGTGGTTTAATTACAAGTGGAGTCTAAAATGTAAACAGAATCCTAATTTGTCTGTACTCTAACGAGGATGTATTGTGCAATGACTAGACACTTAAAATTCCTCACCAGGTTTCATTTACACTGACCTAATCCTTTAAATATTAGACAGTGGAGCAGGGCCACATGCAACACTTATGGAGCCACTTTGCCGACCTCAGAAGGGCATTTTTAAATAATAAGCTCTCATTTTGGGCATTTAAATGCTATATATCATAGAACTTATAAAGTAGATCTAATTAGGGAAGCATGAAAACCTGACTTGAAAAATGTTAACTCAAGCACCACTGAAGCATCTCCCTCTCTCAATATCATATCAATAAACATATTTCCAGGGTCATGAAAGTTCCCCAGATCCAATAACTATCTGTTTATGTAAGATCATCACAACCTAATTAACAAAAACGTAGCAATGAATCAGGCTTTGGGGACTAGTCACAGACATTCTTGATCATATTGGTTTGTTTTTTTTTGATCTCCTTGGACAAATCAAATCATTACACAACATGAGCTCATGAACATTTTATTAAAAAACTCGGCCTCCCACATGGAAGATGCTGCTCTGAAGTGTTTACTGCTATAACCGCACAAGATGAGATGAAACACTGAAAACCGTAAATCATGTCATTAAGATTCATGGGTAGAATCTGAGCTACATTTGTGTGTATTACACTGTATTTAGTGCATTTCATCGACTGTGCCCAGATGCTGGCTTGTTTTACTGCATATAATTGAAAATATATACACATTCTTCATATTCTAGCTTTATAATTTAACATTTATCAACATTTTTTTTTCTCCAAGAATTCATAACAAAACAAAAAAAAGAAAAGATTAGTTGTGGCACAATTTCAAGTGGCGAAGACATACATTGGCAGTTTCATTACAAGTGACAAACTAACAAAAACATTGTGTTTTACTTTTCCTTTTAAGTAAACAGCTTAATGTGAAACAGCGAGGAGGGAGACTGAACGACTGCTGGTTCAGATTTCTGCATTTCTGGTGTGGAACTTGAGGCAGGTAGCATTAGCCCTGATAGCTGCTTCATACAAGGTATCTCCTTATGTAAATGTGTGCAACTATATGCATGACAGTACAAATTGTTACATTGTTTAAAGTTTTCTGAGGGAAGAAACTATAATGTGAATTTTTGAAGCAATTCAATCTCTTGTTAAATTACTTTGAGCTTTATCCATTGCTGTGGATTTTATTCATAAAGCACTTAGTGACAATCCTGTAAGTTACATTACTCTACATGTATCCTACCATTCCTCTTGTTTAGTCAGTAACACTCTCACTCTTCTTCAACAAACATAGTACACAGAATGATTAACATAGATTCAGCCTGTGTTTGACGCCTCTAATGAGTGAATACCTCACCGTTGTGTTTACTGATTATTGTGTTTTTGCTGCAGTGTTGCAGTATCTGTTTGAGGAGCTTCTGTTTGTATGTAGGTAGCTTAAAAAGTTAGAATCTCATTACATAACAAAGCAGAGTAGTGTCAGACCAGGAAGACTGTGATGTTAGTAGCAGTGTGGACAGGTGTGATATGCTGACCTGTTCACACTGGCAGCAGACAGGTTTTCCTGGGCTGACGCTTCGGTGTGAAAGCAGTAATAAAGACAGGGGTCTTTTAAAGGCGTGAAAGGGGGCCGGCAGCAGAGAGGAAGAAGGCAGAGGGGAAGGGGTGGTCTCAGGAAAAGTTCAATAAAACAATCTCATGTGGGGGGAGGGGCCCCAGACAGAGTACTGGAGAGGCGCTTCAGTTAATTTAAGTACTTGATCCCACACCCTTGCCTGTCCTCTGACAGTTCCCACAAATATTTGAAGTGTGGTTGGTGTAACAATGCAGAGGCCCCTGAAATGGAGAGCAGAGCAAATAGCGACTGGATGGGTCCAATGTTTGTCTAAGGTCTTAATAAAGCCACACTCCAAGTACCATTGAAACCAAACCAAACAAACAGGAGCTGTTTAAAGGCACACAGAATGTCAATGCCATGTAACAAATTTACCCTAAAAAGAATCTGGTTTGGTTTACCTCCTCTCATCACTTAGAGGTACTTTTACAGTTATTGGCAACAGGCTTTTTCTTAAGTTTAGCAGAAACTGAGCAGTTGACTCAGCACTATAAGGCCATCTACGTGAAGCTTTAAATCTCAAATCAAGATGTTTTTTTTTTCCTGAGTGAGATGTGCATTGAAAAGAATTCCTATGCAAATTGTATGGTTGTGGAAACCCTACACAAATCACTACTGTGCTCTGTCACCCTACAACTAAAATGGGCTCACAGGGAGGCCCAGCGGTGAAAAAATAACTTATCCAGCAGACCTGTGTTCAAGTCCCCTGCCAGCAAGCATCTGCCCTGCTGAAGTGTCCTTGAGAAAGTCACTAAAACCCCTACCAAATCCAGGGTTGATGTTGCAGTCTTAAACAGGGGCATCATTGTCACTAATAAATCCAACAAATGCCATCATCTCAGTACAATAGCAATCCCAGAGGAAGCAACAGGAGCACCGTGAAGCTTGGCAACTTTTGAGGAGCAGAGGAATGTTCAGTGTACACCTCCTCCCTGTCGTTTCTAGGGTCATAGTCTTCATCCTCATATATGTCATCAGTATCAGGCTGATCTGAAATAACACTGTGGTCTCCTATGGAGCAAAGTTTGCTCATGTTCTCCTTGACCACTTCACAGAAAGGCCTCTCTACCCCATCGCAAACACAGCGGTTGAGCAGCATGCCATTCGGTATGAAGAGCATCTGTTGAATGGTGGCCTTACACTTGGAGGAGCATTTCCTGCCATTGAACAGCTGTCCGCAGTATGACAAGTAGGCCGTAAGGGAGGTGTGGCAGTTGCTGTCTTCCTCACAGCGCTGCCGGGCCTCCATGCAGCCTATCCCTCCGGCATCGCTCGGGTGTCTCCTGGGGAGGCATGGTTCTATGGCTCGCTTGGCACTGAGGCAATCTAGGTCCTGCGCGCAGTCACAGGTCTCTAAGTCAGGACCGCTGCGGGTGTGATTAAGCCTTATCAGCGCGTTGATACAGTGGCTCGGACATTGCCTCCTCGTTCCTCTGATGTTACCTTCACAAGCTGCTAAATATTGGTTGTATGCAAGATCGCATTCGGGCTCGTCGTGGCACCGAAGGAGCGCCTGCCAACAGATTAGCTGGGCATCTAAGGCCACTAGCACCCACGGGAGAAGTGCCAGGGCGCTGCACCAACATTTCATGCTTGGATGGAGTTCTAGTCCGAGGACGTGCACTTTCTCCACCAGCACATTGGGATCAGGACTTTTAAACTACACATTCAGTCTTACAAATTGAAGTTCACATAAATACTCCATACATGAAAACAGTTTATCAACGCAGTCGAAGGAAAAAAAAAACACAACACTTGATCCTTCATAAATTATCCACAAACTTGCACGTTGGTTGGGTTTGCCTCCTCCTGGTGAGGTGTGCAACCGTGGAAGTCAGGATCTGACTCAGGGAAATCACCACGCGTGGCTGCAAAAAAGAGAGACAGCGCAGAAATAGTCATTCCGAGTACCATGTCCGTTCAAAAGTGGTAAACCGTGCTCCAAACAGCAGCCTGTGCCCGCTCCATGCCACCGGTGCAGATCCAGAGTGGACACTGAAAACGCGCCGCGGAGGCTATCCAAAGTGAAGGCAACACTAAACCACAGTTATTGTCCGCAACTCAGTTTGTACACTTGAACTCATCTTTCTTTCCATTGTTTTGTTTCGACTTCTCTTCCAAGCTCCACCACTTTTATCATCCCTCCGCGCATTCCGATGTTTTTTTTTTTTTTGTTTTTTGTTGTTGTTGTTTTTTTTATAATAGTTGGAAGAAGTTTCTATCTGTCGCATTTAGTCCCGCTATGTGCGTCTTTGTCCCTCTTCTTGCTGTTACGCTTCACGGTCCACCGAGCATTTCCCCACAACACCCCTCCTTCTGCTGAAAAAAGAAAGAAAAGTTTTCCTTCCCCCCTCTCTCTCACTCTCTCTCACTCAGTCACTCACTCACTCTCTCTCATTTACAATCCTGGCCACCGATTGGTCGTCATTGAGGAGTCAGCCGTGGGACCCATTTCCAGGCCTACAGCAGCACAGCTCTGCGCCCAAATCCTTTCACTTCATGACCATATAGACTTGATGAAAATGTTTATAATTTTCCTTGCATGAAACCTATCTGTGTGGTCCCCTCTTAACTTACTGCAAAACACAAGTGAAGGGGGAGGGGGGGGGGTTGATGGGGCTGGAGGGGGGGTTTGTAAAACGCATTCCTTTGCAAGGAGCTCACATCTGCAACTTCACTGCTCCAACTTTCAGCGCGGAAAAACAAATCTGTTCCTTTTTAGCCACAAACAAGAGTAGGGCAAACCTCTATGATAACTGCCTCATCGTTGAGGGTTTTCACTTAAAGGTTCTCGCTAATTGTCGCTCTTTCCTCCCCTCTCCCGCTCCTGCCTCCCATTCTGCACAGCTTTAAGCCTCGATTGATAGAGGAGAATGGGAGAGAATAGTATTTTCTGGCCCGTTTCACCCCAATTGTGTCAGATTGGCCATGCAGTGGCCCAGTGTCTTTCCAGGCTGAAGATTGTTCACGCACTGCGGCCTATCAATAGAGAGGGGTTTCAGCATCAATATATTTTACAGCTATCCCCTTTCAAACCACACTTGAAAACTACCAATAGCTCAGGGTTTCCTGCCATTGAAATGGTAACTAACTTGATTTTTTTCCCCCCTTTTTTTTGCAAAGCAGTTTCAATTCTGCTACTGGGAGGCTGTGCCAGTTTTGCACAAGCTCCACCAAAACCAGATGGATGCCCGACATAAAATCTATTCATGACAATAATATGACCTATAACTATTTGTAAAAACTGCAATTCACTATCTAAAACACATGCAAAGAAAAAGCTTATAGTATATGTAGCATAAGCCTTATACAGCAGATGGACAGAATACACAATATAATACTAGAACACTTAAATACAGTTCTATATATGACTGCTTCTAAAATGACCACACATTGAAATTCTGTTTGACAGTCTCACCTTTTCCATTTTTTTCCTAGTCATCTTCTTTGTTTCAACTTCCATATATAATATAAGGGTACATATTTTAATAATAACTGATCATAACATCCCATCACTCACCTGTCAATCATAATCAATCAGCCTCTGTCTTCATCCTCCCTCTTCATGTTTCTGTTGGTGTGAGAGACATTTTTGTCTCCACCTAGTGTTCAAGAGGCTGCAAATGAAATAGGGAGAACTGACAAACGACTGCATATATTTTTTTAAAGCAGTTCTGTGCAACAATGATAGAAAACAGAAACAAAGTACATTATCCTAAAAATCTGTTTATTGCAGTTTAAACTAAAAAAAAAAAATCACTGAAATACTTTCAGAGACAGAACAGTAGCGATACACTGTGAAACAAAGAAACAGAGAACAAGAAGAAACTGCGTGTCATGGCAGCCATTTCCTGAATGATGACAACACAGAAATTAGATTTGTATATCATTATAATTATTATATATATTATTAATTATTTATTTTTTTAATCATTATGTTTACTACTATTATTATTTAAAATCACACACTCTTACAAAGCATATAGTTTATGGCTTAAGTTCCACCCATTAATGTTTCATGATCAAACATGACTACCCTTATTGCAATTTTTCCTTTGCTTTATATTATAATGATATGAATAGGCTGTCCTATCACATGAAAATAACCACTGGACTGAAAGTGTTTTCATTTAGCAGCAGTATAAATGACCACTCAATATATTTTTCCTTTAAAATCCAGTGTTGCACTCTTTATATGCAAAAAAAAACAACGTTTATCATCATAAGGAACACAAATAAAACATTTTTGGCAGTGGAACTGTAATAACAACGTGGTGAAAGATGTGAGGTCAGAGATGACGTCACCCTCTGCACCACCTGCTCATAAAAGCAAACACAACAATCAATCAAAATGTGGCGTATATGAATGTAACACAACATCAACAACACCCCCTCTTAAATTCTCCTGCCTTCACTTTATGTTTGGCTATAAAACAACACAGACAAAATACCAAGTTCTACGTAGTAATCCCACAGTGTGGCTGTCTAATCGTGTAACGCTACAAACCGTGTAACAGCACTCCCAGCCACAGGATGAGGTTTACAAAGACACCACTTGACGTATTGCACATAGCCTAAACAACACGAATCCACCAGCACAAAACTGCACCACTGACACATTGAGGAAGGGGGAGGAGGGTGGAGGGAGAGGGTAATGAGATCGAGG
Source organism: Rastrelliger brachysoma (assembly GCA_024605115.1). Classification (NCBI taxonomy): domain Eukaryota; kingdom Metazoa; phylum Chordata; class Actinopteri; order Scombriformes; family Scombridae; genus Rastrelliger; species Rastrelliger brachysoma. The sequence goes on from JANJYP010053274.1 coordinate 17,184, forward strand.
ACAGGCCAAAGGTCAACAACACTACGATGACCCAGCGATTTGATGAAAACACAGCGAAGAATGAGCAGCTGCTGACAGTATAGGCAAACAGCAGATACATTTACATTTTATACAACATAAATATTTGTATGCAGACTCAGTAGTTGGATTTATGCATACACACACACACACACACACACTCACATACACACATACATACATACATACTGCGGTTACACAATATTCTATATTTGTGCCATTTCCTTTATGTTGACTGGAGTGTTTTCAACAAAGGCTTTGGCGTTTAACTTTTTAAGCGTTTACATTTCTCTCATCTGAGCAGCTTTTGTGTTTTGTTTTTTTAACCACTGTATGCAACACAAACAAATTTACTCTCCTATGTGGTTGATACTGATGCTAGGTTACATTTTGGGAACACAAGCTATTGCACACGTTTTACTGTAATTACCAAAGTAAGACACAATTTCTGCCAGCTCACAAATGACTTGTTGACTTTTAGTTGTCAAAAGTAGCGTACTGATCTTGGAGCTCGAGAGAAGACAACCTTGTACGGACGTCCAAGGCACAATGAAGTACAGTAAGAGCTAAAAAAAAAAAAATTCTCATAATGATATGTCTAGGAAAAGATTAAAACTATGAGCATTGTAGCTTAGAGGAAGCTTTTATTAGGAACATTCCAACATTAGTAAGCTACTTACGACAAAGATCGGCCATGTTTGTTTCTTTAAATCCATACTACGTGTTTGTAATATTTTGTGCTTTTTGTATGTAAAATGTAAACAACCTCATAAATAGCTCCTTTACTTCACATTTCCTTAAAGAAATCCCCCCAAAATTCAACACAACATGCATATAGCCTCCTCACATTAGCAAGTGTTAGCCTGTGAATGCGAGTTTTCATCCCAACCGAGCGTTCGATTTCACTGATCAGTCCACCTTCTTTGGTTAAAAGGTAGTCATCGGTGAAATTGGCCGCTGACGAAAACCCGCATACACATATATATTGTCGTATCACTGGTCATTTGAAGCGCAGAAAGTCTGGGAGTTAAGGGGGGGATGGAGGGAGGAAAGAATTTTAAGAGCTGGCCAAACTTTTCTCAGAGGAAGAATTGCTCAAAAGGTGGAAGTAATCTTATTGGTTAAACCTCAATGGGATTAGCCAAGGAACAACAGTTTTTCAGAGTGTAAGTTATCTTATGTCAATAGGAATATGAATGACATTCAGGTTGGAAGATCAGTAGGCAAGTTAAAAACAGTACCAGTCAAAAGTGGACACAAGGTACTATTCCCTTGAATGGGATAGTCTGTCCAAATTTTGAGTGACACTGTATGTCTAGACTTCTTTTATTCCAGTTAGTAACACAAAATCCAGATTTGATTATAGTAGCTTCCTCATTTCTTACCCTCTTTTCTTTTCTAACTTTGTACAGCTAGAAAAACTGCCGTTGTGCAACTCTGCCAACTGACATTCCATTCAAGCAGTGCCAGTAAGAATATTTCTACCTCCAGAGCAGCTCCGCCTCTGAAAAATATTTGTACAAGTCAAACTCTAATCTTCAGGGACTTGAGAGTTGGCCAGATCACATGAGACTGCAATTCTCCGTCTGCTTCTTGAGGTCTTCCAGTGTGGCCTGGGCTTTGTCTTTCAGCTGGTCCATGTCCACGTTCTGGATGTTGGACAGTTGGCCCAGCACTGATTGCTTGTGTGCTTCTTCCTGGTTGTCCTCTGCTATCATCTTGGCCAACTCTGTGGGCAACACGACATCCTCGCCAGCCTGTTGGATCTGGGTCTCGTCAACTTCGTTCTGAGGTGGATACATAATTTGGCGCATGGAGGAAGGAGGAAAGAGGAAAGAAAGACAGCACCTTAAAAAAACGGGTTCAAATTTCATTGTGGCTTATGTGTGTCATTGCCATGGTCAAAAAAATGCACTGTGTTCACTTTTCTTTAAAAAAGCTGAGTAGGATTGGTTTACCTTTGGTAGTCTGTACTTGTCCCGGAAATGACTCCTAACTGTGGCTCTCTCAGCTTTCTTTTGGGCAAAGTTGGCTTCTCGCTCTTGTCTGCAAGAAAAGAGAGAAAATGTTGTTCAGGCAGAATTTTCTCAGTGTAACAGAAAATATGCATTTACATCTCACTTTCAAAAACAAAGCCAGCTAAAACATATCTAACAATAATCAACAGTGCACACTTTAACCTGTGGAGAGCTCCAAAATAGCAACACTTACTGAGCACCACACATTTAAAGAGGCACTTCCTCTGAAATATTACAAACAACACACATATTAAGCCTGAAACTGACTGTGTGTCCTCTTTATGTGTAGCTCCAGCTGAAGGTGGAGCAGCAGCTGCCGTGATGCCACGGGGAGAAAAGCAGGAAGAGATATTCCGCTCATGTTTAGAAGACCCAGATGCAGCATCCTGTCAGTCCGGCGCTCCTCTGAGGGCATTTTCAAATCCTCTAGGGATATGGAGTAGTAGAGGTAACCTACTAACTGCAGATTTCCTACTCGCCTCCCCTCCACACACACACACTTTTACAGGTCAACCCATACTACAGAGCTAAGTGAGGTGAATCTAGGATAGATATATCCTAGATTCACCTCTTTTAGCTCTGCAGTATTGCGGTCTGCCTTAAATGGGGGAGATTCTCTGAAAGACCTTATTAACTGTCTTGACAACATCAGCAGTTTAAACAGTTTATGAAGTGTAGGTTTAATATTATTCATAAGTCTGTGCATAAATTTCTACACACCTGCTGAGGAAAACTCTAATCTCTACCCTTGCCTATTTGTGTGTTGTTAAAGCTCAGTCTTGTTAACAGTCCAGCCTACAGTATATGATGCCTCCAGTAGAGGGCAGGCAATGGGCTGCTGGCAACGCTCTCTCCAGTTAACCTCACTGAAATATTTATGGCTTCAGTGCAGCTCATAATTGTCCATTGTAAATTGCTAAATTTGCTGAAATGCCTTTAACTTCATGAGTCAACAACATGACATAATGCTTAACAAACTTGCTGTATGGCCAGAGGCCAAACATGGCATGAATAGAAAGACAAAAGACCACATTTTATAGCAGTCAGTAATCCAGTGCTTAAAACAGAATAAACACCATGGATGATGTTTTTCAAACCAGAGCTACAGTGGCAGAGGTTACATTGTATGCCTTGAAGAATCAAATCAGCGCAGCATCTAAAGGCTTGGGGACACTGGAGGACCATGGGCATGGTTTGCAAAGTGTTTGTACCCAATGTGTCAGAGGAAGGTCGTTTTATCTGGAGATGCTGCATTCATGGTGCTGTCCGTGTGAGCCTGAGTTCACTTTGTATTAACATGAGCAGGCCAAACACCAAACGGCACGTAGGCCCATGTGGCGCTCAATCACAGCCAATAAGCAGAGCTGTGTGTCTTCCTCTCTCAAGGGCATCAGATGACCAGCATTGTCACTGTGTCCCGGATGCTGAGGGTGATAAAATGTCTTCATGTGACATGCCAGCGTGAGCAACCCACCCCCAACCTTATTCTGCTTTAATCTGAGCAGTATGGGCCTCTCAGTGATCTATGTTCATGTTTAGCACCTCTGACTAATAACTCACTTCCAGTGAAGGTCACATTATAACGACAGAGCGTCAAGCATCTCCTCACCCTGGTCTCCTGTAGAGCTCCGCGGTCTGAGTTAGGATTTCACTTCCTATTCATGCACTCAGTGTCTGTACATACTACAGTGAGATACCATGGTTAAAAGTACTCATCCACTGTGTCAGTGCTGATGGAGAAAAAAATGTTGTTTTTTTGATAAGAATCTGCCCCCCAGCAAAGAGCATACAGCACTGTAGCTGCTTCCAATCTATGCTAAACTGAAATACATGACCATAATGTAACATTCTTTACTCCACATTATTAACATTTGGTTAATTATTCGATGACCTGGAGGGTGAACATCTGATATAGGGTGTGGAGTCCTGCTCTAAATGAAGCATCACACAAATCAATAGTGAGTTACTGTCTGCAGGGTGAACTCTGGTTTGCCAAATGACCTTGCTGTAACATTATACTGTCCTTCAGTGTGCTCAGTAGATAAACATCACAACAAATATATAAATTATGGAGAAAAAAAAAACATCACTGAGATCTAGACTAAAAATTGAACTGATAACAAACATTACAAAAGAACCAAACAGCTTGAACTGAATGTGCACATCATACTTAAACCCAGTTTAACTAAGAATAAAAGGATATACCAGTCTTCACTCAGTTTCTTTTTAGGCTGGGTGAACACATTTTTACAGCATGAAATGATTGCAGCCATAATAACTAGTAACTTTTATTACGGATAAGAGTGGATTAAGAGAAGGAAAGAAAATATATCAACTTTATGCTGTTTTTTTCGCCCTCTATGAATCAATGAACAGAGGTTTGACTTTACCCACTTTATTTACCACACAGTTCCATTCATTATTCAGCCGCACGCACAGTAATGCGAGCATTTCTCATCTGAGGCACGAATCCCTGTGGACATTTCCGTGAAGGAAGGACTCCGGGAAACTAAAAATTAAAAGACGGTGGTACGAAATTTTGAAACTAAGAGACAGAGAGCTCCCTGGGCGAGAGTAGCAGCTGTGCGTGGAGCGCCCGTGTTATTGCATTGATGCGTAAAAAAGCGCGCGGCGCACTGGGAGCACTCTGCTATTTACACACAAATACACTCTGTTTAAATACGCTATGCTCTCCCCATACTGTAGCTTTTCATTACAACTTCACAATCACAAGCTTGAATCATTGCCTTACTTTTCTTCCTCTAACTGTTGCTGATATTGTTCAAATTCCTCTTGAGTCATCCCCTGCGCGGCAGCTTCTGATTTCTCCCCTTCGGGTTTCTCCTCCGTCAGTCCGCCTGTCAGGTTCTTCAGCTGTCCTCCCACCATGTGTTTCACCATGAAAGCCATAGCTGCGCCTCGGAGTGTCCTCTGTTTGATCAGCTAAGAAGTTGAAGGCTTTTGACGCGCGCTCTTGGATAGAGTGGTGACGGTGGGTAGATATCCGCTAAGTGATGCTTAAACCAGACGTTTGGAAGTGTTGCACAGGAGCGTATAACTTTCAAATGGTGAACGGGAGCGATCAAACCGAGGGGAAACGCTGAAATAATTCCAACGGCGCGTCGGAAGCTGGCAATTTCAGCACCACTGGCCCTGGACAGCTCCGCGCCGTGAAGGATGGAGAGGAGCTGCTCAGTTATGAGTCAACAAGTTTGGCGCTGAACTCTACCAATCCTGTGACTCCGTCCGCAGCCACCACTCCCTCCACCCAATCCCAAGCACCGCCGGACTGGGTGTGCGCTTGCACGGCGCGCGTCGGCATCGTGGGCTGCACGGGATCCAGTGATTCGCCGTCTGATTATAACTCACGATGGAGTCAGACAGGACTTAGGGGCGACAAACAACACGTGACGAGCCTCAGTGTCTCCTGGCTGTTTTGGTGCCTCTGTCTCTTTGAGGGTCATGTGAGCGCTGGATACAAACACAGTTTGTCAACACACAAAAAGCTTCCTAATTGGGAAATTAGTCAAATTGCTGTCTGTTAACCCACGGGTTAGCTTAGTTTATTGGCCTCATCACTTAGAAAAGATGAGTCGCACGTCTCTCTGGAGTTTCTTGATGTACAGAAAAGCGCTTGTTTCCTGGAGATGAGAGGAGACTGAGATGATGGAGCGTCTCCGCAGCGCAAATACATGTCTCACCCAGCAGATATTCATCTTCCATGCGCAGTTAATGCCCCTGTGAATATATAGTTTCCTTAACATTGAGGGATTGGTATTACAGAACAGAATTGATAGCCTAAAATTAGAAACTTTGTCTCCAGTTGCATCGCCATTAATATTCCTATAGAGACTCACGTGTCCAGTATTTTATGCTAATCAGGCCTCCTGTAGGATTTTCTATGCTGCTTCCTCTAATGTTTCTGTTTGTGTGTCTTTGATGAGAGTGGGCGGGGTGAACAGTTCAACTTTCATCACCAGAAAAGATGACTTATTAAAAGGCTGGCTGGGTGCTTCTGGATGACACTATGTGACGCACTGTTCAGCTGGAAAGCCTCACTTCTAAAAATATGACCTGTGTGCATGTGTGCGTGTGGAATATTTTAAACCTCTCTCTGTGTGTGTGAGATTCTCAACATCCAAAGTGAAAAAAAGGAACTTTGATCACAAGTCAACAACTTCAGCATTTTGATCCTCGCAGCAGTCTGACACCGAGCCTGGCCTACTTTCCCGGTCCCTGTGGATCAGGAGAGACAGAGTGCGTCTCGAGTGTCTTTTTGTCACAGGCTTAACCGGGACCTGTTAGCCTATACCTGGCTTGCTTTTAAAAATCTCACTCAAACTTCAAAGCTGACACAAGTGAATAGATCGCAGGTTAACGCAGTGAATAAGATCAAACCTGTAATCTCTGTGAAATTGAATAAAAAGAAAGAATTTCTCTAACCAGCATGTTTCAACATCAAATTATATCCACTTGCTTTTGATATTTCACACCCATGGGATCTGTTGCCAGCCCACACAGGTCTCACTTTCTTGTTTTTTTTTTAAGGATTATCACTGAACCTTGACTACAGGTGCTCCAGCAGGTACACAGCAGGTGTCTATAATCTAACATAATGTATGGTAAACTCACATATAAGCTTAGTGATGAAACCTATACGTTTCCATAAATAAAGCTTTCAGCCTTCTTATGATGAAGGCAGCTGGACCCCACACAAAAGTGAAAGCAGGGTCCTTTTTCTGTAGATGCATCAAACAGAGGTGTTGCGTTCACTGTCAAGTACACCAAACTTATGACTAATACATCATCTGTTTGCTCCCCTCCAAGTGGAATACTGTCAACACTGTCATCAGCTGAGGTATGAATAGAAACAGAAGTCTTGGCTGTGAATTTGTCTCTTATTTACATTCTTTATTGTAATAATGTATACAGCTGTATGAAGAGGATGATAAAAAAAATATATAGTCTTTCATTCTAGTCTGATTTTTTTCCTCCAAAACAAATGAATACAATACCTAATGGCAGGTCTGGCAGCATGTTGGTCTGACATGTTAGCTGCTTATTATTCAGTAGCATGTTGTCAGCTGGTGATGATGTATATAGCTCACTAGTGTGAAGAATCTGAGGAAGGTTGTTGGGTCTGTTTGCTGAGCATGGAACATTTTGTTATTTGCAATGTGGTAAAGAGGGACACTGGAACACAACGTCGAGACATCTTTGTGTCATTGGACCAACTCAATGAAACACAAGTTACTGAGAGTTTGCCTGCACTTTTACAGTCATTCTTAACCTTATATTGAAAGCCTTTTTCCTCTTTTCTTAGACCTTTCGAGTCATAAATGTGATCCATGTGCGGAATAATTTCAGATACAACGAGTTGCTTATTAGTGGTTACTCATAAGACTAGCGATACTACATAAGCATTAATGGATGGACAAGTGAGCAGGTCATGGTGTTCAGATGAAACTGCTGCTATCAAGCCAGTGGGGACAGCTAATGTATGTTAGCTTAAGCAGATATAATGCTGATGTAAGGCCTGGTCAAGCTGCTGAGTATTTACTCTTGGCTTGAGTGAGAGTAGGATTCAGAGACACCTGTCAGAAGGCACAGTAGATGATACCCAATGGAGGGTTTGGTGATTAGTTGACAATATGGCACTAATGCAGTATTTGCATAGGAACACAGTTTGCAAACCAGTTTAGTGCATATTTACTTGTAAACCTGCAATATTTCAGTGCATTTCAAAACTGTATTTTCCATTGGTACTGATATAAAGGATGTAGAAATGTCCTTGACTTTTTCTATTTTTATTTTTCTGTATGTTTTAGAAGTCAAATGAATTTCTCACATTAATGCCAAATCAAAGTTATAGCAGACCACTGTGTATGTATTTGTACCAATGTGTAAAACCATCATTTGTAAAAATACAAACAAGAAACAAATCATGTGGATGCCATACTTAAATACTTAAAAGTCATTATTTGCTCACTGAAATGCTTCCACATTATAGAAGACGCAATCTGCTGTTTGTTAAATATGGGTATGTGGCATTTCAATAAAACCCTCACGGTGAAATAGAGGAGAAAAAAAACGCATTACTCACAGTACCTGATGTAAAAATAGTTTCATGTTAATGCTCCCCAGCTCCTGCTTTGGCTCGGTTAATTTTACTGCCTACTCAGCTTTGACTGATGTCTCATTGTACTGTGAAAATTAACAGTAAAGGTCTACGTGAAGCATAAATGAAGCATAACTGCATGCAAAGCCATCACACAGATGTTAAATGTATAGGTCGTGCATGGTTGCACACAAACTTGACATGGCTTCCTCATCACATAACTGTGTAGTTTTTTTTTCTCTGATACAAAGTCAAATAGCTCTCTGAATACAGTAGAAGAATTCTGAAGAAAGAGACATTAAAACATGCAGCTTGTGTACGTCAGGCCTTTGAGTAAGAATAATAAGAAGAAAATTTTGTGGCAACATCAACTAAAGGTTGGATAGACATTCATGGTTTCTGTGAGGCAGGAGTGATCGAGGTGTGAGTCAACACAACCGAAAGTGTGGTGCTGGCTCCCCACCCAGTCACACTTCTAGCCTGGTTATTTGATCTTCTCGGATTAGGAGCCTGTGTGGTGTTTGGGAGAGATGGGTTTATGTACACCATCACTCATACTAGCTGATCCTCAGCAGCCGAGTGTTCCACCTTTGTTTCTTAAGACAAGGGATTAGACTCATCAAGCAAAATGTGCCCCGCAGCAAACAATATTCACATCCAGGGAGTTTTGATATTCACACAGGCGGAGATGATGCCATGAGCAAGTCATTGGAATGTCTGTCTAAAGTAAAGCTCTGTGTGTGTGTGTGGTGTACATGAATGTGTGTGTTGTTTGAGCCCTCCCGCACAATCGTAAAATATCACGCTTCACCCTTTCGAAAAGAAAACAAATGATTTGGTGTCATTCCGAGGGTCTAATGATTTGCTGAGGTTTCTTCCTGCATCAGATCGTGACCAATGATCAAACAGACAGGTGGGGTCACAGCAGCGTGGCACCATATGGTGGCAAGCGAGTCACCCCAGTAGCAGTGGTTTGATGCCCTGCAGGCTGTCTAGAAGGTGTTGAACTACACCACATGTCAGCACAGCAACTGTCCCCCCAGCTAACATCAATTACTCCCACATGAGTTGAATATTATGGCGCTGTTATAGAGCAAAAGAAGACTGTTTCCACTTTTGAATTTGATGCTTACTGCTGTTTTTGTTATAATTTGAAATCTGGTGTGAGTTAAAGACATATATTCTTTTACTTTCCTCTCCAGATTGATAGTTTTGTCTCTCAGATTTCTGCCATCACCCCCAATATTCTGTTTAATAGGAACTGTGTATGTTTCAAAGTTTGAATCAACAAACAAAATTGCATTCAGTTCCATTTTTATTTGGAAGAAGCAGAAATTTGAGAGGCGAATCTCAAAACTTGGGCAAACAAAACTAAAAGTATTACTGTAAGGTTTTAGTTTGGTAACCCTACAATTGGGATGTGACGAGCGGTGTGGTGGAACAAAAACTCAGAGTGCAATGACAGTAGACGAGGCAGGAGGTTTCCTTTTTCAGAGTTCTTATATTTTTCCTTGTTATAGAAAAACACTCATTACATGACACTTGACTCAAAGAACAAAAAACCCAGCAGCTCAGAGAAAGCAGACCCAACCTGACCCCAATCTGACCAAACCTTAACTGCTATTGACCCCCAGTATATATCTCCCCGGTGT
>JANJYP010053281.1:0-30951 GCA_024605115.1 Rastrelliger brachysoma
CTCTGATCCAACGACCAGCAGGAAGTTCTCTCTTCTCCACTGTGTAGCCAGTGATTTTGAAGCCACCGTCATACTCAGGCTTTGTCCACTCAATAGTGATGACATTCTTATTGACAAATATGGGCATGGGTTGACCTGGTGGGTCTACAGGGTCCAAGGCCAGTATTGCTTCTGAGGCTTTGCTAGGTTTACCAATACCAGCCATATTTTCAGCCATGACACGGAATTCATAGGCAACCCCATCTTCCAGTCCACTGGATTTGAAGATGTTTCCTTTCACCATGCTCTTGCTGATCTTAGTCCACATTATGCTGTTTCTTTCCTTCCTCTCAACATGATATCCAATGACTGCATTTCCACCGTCAGACACTGGTTCATTCCAGCCAACTGTAATCGAGTCCTTGGTGAATGCAACAACATGAGGAGTACCAGGGGGTCCTGGTGCTTTGAATGGATAGGCAGCTACCACTGACACTGAGGTGATGGGAGGTCCAACACCATATCTGTTCTTAGCCTTTACTCTGAACTGATACTCTGATCCAGTGGTTAAACGAATGGCTTTGAACATAGTGCGGATAATTGTGGAAGACAGCTCGGTCCATGTCTGAGTAGTGGTGTCTCTGATCTCAATCACATAATTGTTGATGGGAACACCTCCATCATTCTCAGGAGTGTCCCATGCAAAGACGCAATAGGTCCGAGATATCTCCACAATCTTAATTGGCCCTTTTGGTGGCCCAGGAACATCGTGTACTTTGACAATGATGTTGTCCGTCACAGAACCAACAATGTTCTTTCCTGTCATGGTATAAACACCGCTGTCTCCTCGGATGCACTCATTGATGCTGAGGATAGCAGTAGCTGCAGTGGTTTCTGTATTGGTTCTTTGTGTGAGCTTCAGGGCCGCACCATCCTTCTGCCAAGAGACAGTTGGTCTAGGTCGCCCCATAACGGGAATTTCAACCTTGATGTCGTCTCCTGCCTTGGCAATAACTGTCTTCTGACACACACCACGCAGGTCAAATTCAGGCAGGAAAGTCGAGTCCTTCACAGCAATGGGTTTACTCTCACGTGGAGCACTTCTACCTGAATGGTTGACAGCCATGACACGGAAAATGTACTCCTCATTCTCATTGAGATTCTTTACTGTGAAATCCATGGTCTTGACTGTTGTTACGTGGGCCCACTGATCTGTTCCCTTCTTTTGGGCTTCAAGAACATATCCAGTAATTCTGCTTCCACCATCATGTTTGGGTTTGGTCCAAGCTAGGCTCACAGAGTTCTTAGTGATGTCAGTAGGAATAATACTCTCTGGAGGAGTTGGTGTCTGGGATGCACGTATGGGATCAATGGTTTCAACTGCTTCACCGATGCCATACTCATTCTCAGCAGATACTCTGAAGTAGTACTCACAGCCTTCACCCAGGTCACAGATTTTCACTGAAGTTGTTGGGCAATGTTTAACGACAGTAGCAAAAGCCTTGCGAGTTGATTCTCTCTTCTCAATGATGTAGTTTGTGATCTTGGCTCCACCATCAATGAGGGGCATCTCCCACTGAAGAGAAATGCTTTCCTTATCAATCTTGACTGGTTTCAAGTTAAGTGGAGGTCCAGGCGAATCCAGAACTCTCACGTTGATAGGGGCACTCTTCTTTCCAGATGGGTTTTCAAGGGTAAGCTCATATTTACCTGCATCATTCCTTGTACTCTCTGGGATGATCAGCATTGTAAATGACTCAGTACTGTCAATGACGGCACGTGTGACAGGAGCATCTTCCTTGGTCCAGGTGACTGTAGGTGTAGGACGTCCCTTGATGGGCACAAAGAGGCGAATAGAACAGCCAGCTCTGACAACAAGGGTTCTCCTCAGCTCAATGTCCAGCTCCAAATCAGGCTCAGCTGCACGCTCCACTATCTCAACAAGTTCCTGAGTTTCAGCTGGTTCACCGGCTCCTTTAGCATTCACAGCACTAATTCTGAAGTGGTATTTAGAACCAGTTTCCAGTCCAGGAACAACAAACTCTGTGATCCTGAGTGGAGATGAAGGCGTGTCCTTAACCCATTCTTCTGTTCCTTCTTTCTTATGCTCAATCACATACCCAGTGACTTCAAGTCCACCGTTATCAAGAGGTTTTCCCCAGTTCAGAGTGGCACTGGTCTTAGTGGTGTCTGTGACTCTTGGATTGACTGGCGGTCCAGGCACATCTGCAATACACAAAATAGTGATTATATCTTTTTTTTTTTAAATAAAGAACTATAGTATTCTATAAATAAATGACATTTCAAAGTATTTTAAACATTATAATAAAAGTGTCAATATATTAAAAAAAAACTAATCACATAATTTGTGATTAATTGTGACTTTTCTTTTTTCAAATTAATTCGGAAATCAACGTATTAATTTCTACAGATAGATTTTAACATTAACTAGGTCTATTTATAACATTTCCCATCTGAAACACGTTTTCACTCACAGGCAACGACGATTGTTCTGATGGGCATGGATGGTTCACTCGGCTCTCCAAAGCCAGCTCTGTTCTCAGCAAGAACACGGAACTCATACTCTAACCCTTCAGTGAGTCCAGTGACTTCGAAGCTGAGATCAGCAATGGATTTCTTGGAGGCCCTGACCCATCTCATGGCCTTTCTCTCCTTCTTTTCAACACAGTAACCTATGATGTCACTTCCTCCATCCTCAGGTGGCCTCCTCCAGGTCACAGTAGCTGAATGTCCATCGACTTTGTCAACCTCTGGTCTTGTTGGTGGACCAGGAGGACCTACACACAGTGATTAGAAAATACATTTAGTATTTAATATTTCTTTAGTATTTCCACAGTCTCACACATTTCCTTTAAACACAAGAACAAATGTATCATCTAAGATGCACTGCACATACCATATCTATCAACCATCTTGACTGGCTCGGAGTGAGATGGCTCACTGGCACCATACTGATTAACGGCAGAAACTCTGAAGATGTACTCGTTGCCCTGGATGAGCTTGGTGGCCACATAGTGACAGTCGATGACCTTTTCTTCCAGGATAGTCCAGAGCAGGCGACTGGTCTCCCTCTTCTCCAGGGTGTAGTACTTGATAGGAGAACCTCCATCTTCAGCAGGAGGAGTCCAGGTCAGGGTGACCTTCTCAGAGGAGATGCCGCTGGATTCAATGGGGCCAGGAGCAGAAGGAACATCCAGAACTTTCACTTTGACGGTTTCCTCCTTCACGCCGAAAGGATTGCTGGCAGTGATGATGTAATCACCAGAGTCCTTTCTGCCAGCATACTTGACAGACAGGGTAGAGGAGGTTGCAGTGGTTTCGATGTTAACGATGTCAGAAAGCTTAAAGTACTTCCCTCCTTTAGACCAGCATGAGGTTGGAGCGGGTTTACCCAAAATGCTTGTAGCAGTGATGACTATAGTATCACCAGCTCTGACAGTCAGACCCTCCATCACGTGAGAATCGATGATAATTGTTGGTGCAGCTGTTGGGCAGAAAAGAGAGTGGACTTTTATCACACTTGGTGCTAACATACCAGATAATAAAGGCTTAGTACTGGTTTTAATAATGGCTCACAGGACATTACTTGTTTATCCCTATACAGTGTAAATATGCACATGATTTGTGTTTTGACACACATCTAAACAATGCTGTAAGGAAGGCGGACATCAACAGTGGGTGCATCCATATCCCAGTCACAATGAGTAGTTACATGTGTAAAACTTTATTCAGTGCTTTGTTCAGCTATAGTTTTTAAATATGCTCTATAAATAATGATTTGTGTAAGCAATATATTAAATAATTTAAAGAGCAACTCATTATTTTGATGAACTATACTACTAATGTTTATATGACACAAAAAGGCAATTTATGATTTTGGCCAATAAAAATATGGTGTGTGGATTTTTTCAACTGGCGGAGGCGAAATGTTAATTTCAGGCAATATATCTTACCATATTCATCTCTGCAGATGATCGTGTCTGTCTGCTCCGAGGGTGGGCTGAGAGCGCCAGCAGCGTTCTTTGCCCTGATCCTGAATTCGTATTTGCAGCCCTCCTGCAGGTCAGTGACAGTAAATGCAGGGTCTATGACATTCACGTTGTTGGCCTTCACCCAGATCTTGGATGGGAGATCACGCCTCTCAACGATGTAGCCAGTGAGCCTGTGGCCACCGTCAAACTCTGGCTCAGTCCACTGGAGGGTCACCGTGCTCCTGGTGATGCTGATTACATCGGGTTTACCCGGGGTATCTGAGCATACACACGACAGAGAAATGGCCATAACATACTTGTAGTGTAGTTAAACAATTAGGAAATTCTTACATGTACCACATGTACCAAAGCATATCTCCCATATTTGCCACACATACCAATGGGATCCAGGGCAACTTGTGGATCGGTGGGAGCGCTCGGTCTGCCGATGCCAGCCAGGTTGATGGCCATGACTCTGAACTCGTACTCCAGACCTTCAGTCAGTCCAGTTACCTTATGTTCCTTCATCTTCAAGGCAGCTGGGCTTGCCCTCTTCCACAACATGCTGTTTCTCTCCTTGAACTCAACATGGTAGCCTAGTCATGGTCCCCGAGGGAGAACAACACAGTCCACATTAAACTCATGCACCGTATATACCTACATATCAGTTCAATTGGCATAAGTTGTACAGGACATGTTAAAATAACATGAATGTGTTCATTCACTCACTCGATGACTGTACTAATAAACTAAACAACTGCAGTTTTCAATATATCAACAAGTTACATTGTCTGTTTTCCAATAAAATAACACTTTGATATTAACTGATGTTCAAACAATAATGACATCAAAATGTACATATTGTCAAACTGTCTACAAAAAATGCCCAGTACAACATTCATATAAATATCTGCAACTGACTTTACTACCGTTTACTACCCTGGGGATTTTTTGGTCAAAATTGGTATGTTCACACAGAGGTGAGTTTACACTGCACCTGAAAGAAAGGGAAGGTTACCCTGAATCATATGCTGTAACATTTGATAGTAACTGAAAGAATAAGCTCAGAAAGGGACTATCTTCACACCAACAACAGGTCAAACACTACTACAGACTCTACAGTCAATCCAACCTGTCTCCTCTTCTGGGAGCTCTGTTACTGCTCCGCTCAGAATTACATCCAGGTGTCTCTTTATCATAGTTTTAGACAGTTACGATATTTTGCTGGAACAATAATGAGCTTACTGTACCTGTAATGGGAGATCCTCCAGTCTTCCTGGGGTCAGACCACGCCAGGTAAGCAGAGTCATGGCGCATGCTCATGATCTGAGGTGGAGGAGGAGCATCAGGAACATCTGGAAAAAATGGCAACATTGTCAGAGGAAGCACAATATTTAGGTTCCACACCTAAACATCCAGGCTTTAAAATGCATGAAAGTTGCTGTCACTTACTGAACGGATGTTTTGCAACGATGGGCTCAGACTTGAGTCCTTCTCCAACCCCGTACTTGTTCTCAGCAGAGACTCTGAAAATGTACTCTGTGCCCTCATGGAGACCTGTTACCCTCATGCTGTTGGTCTCCACAGCAGAGGAGATAGTCACCCACATGTTTGTGATCGAGTCCCTTTTTTCCAGGATGTAGTTGGTAATCTCAGAGCCGCCGTCGTCCTTTGGAGCCCCCCACCTCAGAGTGGCACCATCAGCAGCAACATCTTTGAACTTAACAGGCCCAACAGGGATGCCAGGCTTACCCACAACCCTGAGACAAAAACAATTTCAATGTTAAAATATAGATTTGTTTTATGACAAAAATAAAGCATGAACATGACTTCAATAAGTTAAAATACTGCTGGGGTTAACGCAGTACCTGATGAAGATGGTGGATTCCTTGCTTCCAGCACTGTTCCTCAGGGTGATGGTGTACTTGGAGGCATCGCTCCTCTGGCAGTCTCTGATGAAGAGGGTGGTGTTGACAGCAGAAGACTCTGCACAAACACGGCCGGTGTCTGTCAGGTCTTCATCTTCTCCCTTCTTCCAGGAAACCTTGGGAGTGGGTTTACCAATGATTGGGATCTTCAGACGAACTGTGCTGCCCTCCTTGGCAACGTAGCACATGTTGGGCAGGTCCCTTAAATCACAGGTGGGATGGACTGCAGAGAGAGAACGAGTGTTTGAAATGTAGAGTTTCAGTTGGAGCTGTAAGACCTTGACATTAATTATGAGTTTCAGGAGTTACTGTCACAAAAAAAAAAATTTTAAAAATATATATATAATATTTTTGTTACCGGGTAAATTATTAATTTCATTATTAATTATATTATTCATTTCATTAATAGTTTCAATTAAACATGAAGTGTACACTGAGCAGGTCATTATTGTGAATTTAACCTTTTGCAACTACATTAAACCACCTACACTCTCTTGTACAGTTCTTTGAATATTTTATGTACTTACTGATCTGGTCCTTTGCGACCACTGCCAGCTCCTTGTCAGCGCTTTCTCCTGCATCGTTTACAGCTCTGACTCTGTAGTTGTACTCTTTGCCCTCTATCAGATCCTTGGCACTGTACTGCATGTTCTTGGACCTCATCAGCTCCTTGTAATTGTCATCACCGTTGAGGACCTCCAGCACATAGCAGATGATACGACTACCGCCATCTGTGAGGGGTTTCTTCCAGCTTAGAGTGCAAGAGTCCTTGGTTACCAGCAGGGTCTTGAAGTCCATGACGGGCCCAGGCTCCTCTGGAGAAGTGAACATGTGAGTGAGATTACAAAAGCAAAACAAGAATAGATGGCATTGAGTCTGTCATTATCACACCCACCAGTTGCTCTGACGGAGTCGGCAGACTCGCAGTGCTCTCCAACTCCAAGCTGGTTGACAGCTGAGACTCTGAAGGAGTAGGACCGTCCTGCTTGCAGGTCTGGTACCTTGAACGCTGTCTTGGCGCAGTTGTTGGAGACCATGGACCAAGCCTTCCTCTCAGTGTCACGCTTCTCCACAATGTAGTGGGTGACATCATATCCGCCGTTGATTAGAGGAGCGTCCCAGTAGATGGAGGCATTGTCCTTGGTTGTCTCCTTCACGACCAGATTGACCGGTGGCCCAGGAGTGTCTGCAGAGATAAAAGATGTTGTACACAAATATACTCCACCAGGGGATTTTATATTAAACTCGAGCTTCTGTGCCCTGATCATGTGAAACAACAATACACTCTTTCATTTTATAATGCCTCGTCATACTTCTGTTGTTAAGAATATCATGCAAAAATAATATAGGGTATATGTTACTGTTCACAGATGTAAAGGAACTAACTATTTTCAAATGAAAGGACATTGTGATAGTATGCGATACTACAAAATACTGTTCCATAACTAGTAGTGAGGCCTCCTGAATGAAATATTTTCCTTTTAACAAAATCAATACAGACAAATTGATATTAATCTGTGTGCACTGGAAATGACTGCCACTCACCAAAGACTTTGACGACAATAGTGTACATCTTCATGCCAGCTAAACTCTCCAGATTCAGGATGTATTTCCCGGCATCGTATCTGTTCACATTCTCCACCACCACCGTGGTGTCGGTGTTGGTGGCCTTGATGATGATGCCCTGGCGGTCCTTGATGTTGGTGTTCATCTTTGCCCAAGTCACCTTGGGATTTGGACGTCCTTTAATGGTGGCGTGCAGCCTCATGGTGGCGCCAGCATTCAGCTCTAGAACTTCTTTCAGCTCCGCACTCAGTTCTGCCTCTGGAGGAACTACACCAACAAATACAAAGAAGTCAAATTAGTTGTCTCATATGGTGAACATGTGCTCTCATGATGTGTGTTTAACCAGTAGTAGATGTATTTATTCTGTCAGATAAGTTCAAAATGTGACTTTTTCTCCTTGGTTATAACTGACTGCAATATTTAAGTTTTTTCTTATATTTTTGCAAGCAGGAATATGAAGATCATTGTTTTGTGAAACTCTGTATTGAAAACCAAGCAAAAAAATTACCAATGATGTCCTGGGCGACATGCTTGCCAGGCACCTCGACCGGTTCGCTGAAGCCCACTTTGTTGACAGCAGTGATGCGACACTGGTACTCTGCCTTGTGGATGAGGTTCTGGATGGTGTAGTGGGTATCCTGCAGGTTCCTGGGTACATTGCAGCGGATCCAGTCTGCGGTGTCTGTCCTCTTGCACTCCACCAGGTATCCTAGGATGGGGCTTCCACCGTCGTTTGCAGGGGCAGTCCAGTTGAGGCTGATGGTGCTGCTGGTGGTGTCTGTGACACTGGGGTTCACCACAGGGCCGGGAGGAGCTAGGAAGGAACACGTTGACTCAGGTTAGATTAAATCAGTAGGTGAATTTTTTCATTAGGAAACTGTGGAAAGTTTTCAGAGGTCGTGAAACTCACTGATAGGATTCTGTGCAGTGGTTGCAGCAGAGGGCTCGCTGGGTTTGCCAAGGCCTGCCTTGTTGACAGCAATGACTCTGAATTCATACTCAGCTCCCTCGATGAGACCTGAGACCTCTAGGGTCCTCTCGGTCATGGGCTTCCTGTGCAGCTTGGTCCATTTCATCTCCTTGCTTTCTTTCTTTTCTAGCAGATAGCCCAGGATGGTGGACTTTCCATCATCAGCAGGCTCCTTCCAGCTTACAGTCATATGGTCTTTAGTCACATTGGTGATCACTGGGGCCTCACATGGGCCAGGAACATCTGGAAATGACATTAGGATTTAGCTTCTAATTTAACATATTTTACACATACTGCTATTCTAGGAAGTTAACTATACAGTTAACTGTAGCAGTGGTAACTGCGCTGTACTCAAGCTGCTGCTGTTGTGTTAAGTGTGAAATGTTGGTGATGCATTTGTTGGACTCACTGAATGGGTTCTTGGCCACGACAGGGTCTGTGATGGTGGCATCTCCAACTCCCCATGTGTTCTCAGCACGGATTCGGAATTGGTACTCATGACCCTCAATCAGCTTCTCCACATTGAACTCAAGGGGTTCACCCTTAAACTTGCCGCATACTTGAGCCCAGTTGGCTCTACTGGTCTCACGCTTGTCCACAATGTAGTTAGTGATAGGAGCATCACCATCCGTCAGTGGCGGCTCCCAAGACAACTTGATGCTGGTGGAAAACACCTCGACAAATTTGACGTTGGTAGGAGGCCCGGGCACATCTGTGTGGACACAAGCACAAATATTTGATTGGTGAAGCAAAGTATGTTGATTGGTCAGGTAATATGCCAAACCTCAACTATCACGTCATAACATGTTGAACTTCTTTGAAACTTAAATTTAATTATTAAGTACACACAATTTAACTTCTGACATAGAGTTTTTACACACTTCCTTGGTAAATGATTAAATTACTCACCCAGAACAATCACTTGGATGTCAGCAATCTTGGACCCACTGGCATTTTCGGCGTGGACGGTGTAGGTTCCTGTGTGCTGCTTAGTGACTCCACTCAACTCCAGCTGGAAGTGATGTCTGTGCTGGGTGATGACGTGACCTTCACCTGACTTTATGCTATCATCACCTCTCTTCCATGTGACTCTTGGCATCGGCTTACCAAACACCTCAGCCTCCAGTTGGACTGTGGTTCCGGCCTTCACCCTGAAACCCTTCTGCATCCTGGCGCTGAGCTCCACCCGTGGCGGCACTGCATTCATTCACACAAGAAAGAAATGTTATGATTTAGATCCGTAACCTGTTTGTATTTCTGATAGCCCTGCTAATCAAGAGGATAAAGCTTATTCTGTGATTGGTTGGTTTGTTAGGTTGGTCAAAGAATGTGCAATGTGTAAAACCTCTCACCATTCTCAGCACAGACCAGGATGGGGTCTGTAGGCTCAGAGGGTTTGCTCATGTTGACGGCAGTTTTCGCTGTGACTCTGAACTGGTACTGCAGGTCTCTCTCCAGGCCTGTCACTGTGTACTCTTCCCTTGGGACATTCTGGCTGCTGGTGTTGCAGCGGATCCAAGTGTCTCCCGGAACCCGCATGGCCTCCACGTAGTATCCAATGATCTTGCTGCCACCGTCATTCTTGGGACGGGTCCAGACCAGAGTGACAGAGTTCCTGGTTACGTCCAGGACTTCTGGTTTACCCGGTGTGTCTGTGGCACAAACACAGATAGAAGCAAGTAAAAAAACAAGACAAGATAAAGAACACAAAGCTTGTTGTATGTGTGCTGGTGATGATGAACATACCAACAGGTGTTCTGGCAGTGATAAAGTCAGTCTTCTTGCTTGGCTTGCCCTGGCCAGCACGGTTGATGGCAGATACTCTGAAGGTGTACTCAAGGCCTTCAATTAGACCGGCACATGGGTACTCTGTGGTGCGTACAACTGTGTCATTGGCCTTCACCCAGAGCAAGCTGTTCCTCTCCTTACGCTCGATATAGTAACCTGTGATGGGGCTGCCACCATCACTCTCGGGTTTGTCCCAGGCCACAAACATACAGTCCTTGTTGGTCTTGTTGATGCGGCAGTTGAGAGGCTCACCAGGAACATCTGATGGTGCAAAAACATACAATAAACATTCTCTCTTGTCTGGTGAAGGCTGGTTTTTGGCTCTCTGGTGGTTTGAGTGATCAGATCATTTACACTATTATTATATTTTCTGATAAATTAGTTAAACTTACCGAAGGGGAACTTAGCGATCATCCTGTCAGATTGGATGGGGTCTGATACCCCGTAGCGATTCTCAGCACGGATACGCAGCACGTACTCCTTCCCAGGAATAAGTTTTCCCAGCCTGCAGCTAGTCTTTGGGGAGGTGGTAGCCATCACCCAGTCACCTCTGGTTACATCGCATTTCTCCACCACGTAGTTAGTGATCTTGCTGCCCCCATCCTCCAGGGGTTTGTTCCAGGACAGAGAGCAAGCATCTGAGTCAATGTCGCTGATCTCCACAGGACCCTCAGGAGGGCCAGGGATGTCTGCAACACACAGGAAATACAACAACCCTCTGAAAAGTCTGCATCGTACCAGGTAATTGTTTTGATGCTGAGTCCTGAAATGTGTCAATTTGTTAACTTAAAGATAATTAGAAAAGTAATCACAATATCTAACAATCCCTGTAGTGCAAGTATTACACTGTGGTTAACACTGACCTCTGATGACAATCTTGAGAGCCTGCGTCACTTTTGCAGAGCTGTTCTCAGCCACCAGACTGTATTCTCCAGTGTCCAACCTTGACACATCCTTGATGATCAGGACACACAGGTTGCCGGACTGGTGCACAGCCAAGCGGCTCGATGGGACTACCGCACTGTCACCCCGCATC
This sequence comes from Rastrelliger brachysoma, assembly GCA_024605115.1. Classification (NCBI taxonomy): domain Eukaryota; kingdom Metazoa; phylum Chordata; class Actinopteri; order Scombriformes; family Scombridae; genus Rastrelliger; species Rastrelliger brachysoma. The sequence goes on from JANJYP010053281.1 coordinate 11,260, forward strand.
CACTTGCAGACTGGGAGTGGTTTTCCGGAAATAAGTGCCTCCACTCTGAGCTTAGCTCCAGCTCTGGCACCCACCGTATCTGGCATGACAATCTTTGGCTCCACTTCAGGTGGGGAAATCAGAGTTAGACTCATTAGTTATCATAGGTCCACCATTATATTTATCANTGTATCTGGCATGACAATCTTTGGCTCCACTTCAGGTGGGGAAATCAGAATTAGACTCATTAGTTATCATAGGTCCACCATTATATTTATCAGTATGTTCACTTATTGGTCTGATGTAATAACTTACACATCTGTTCCTTGATTTCCACTGGCTCCCGGGTCTCGGTGAACAAGCTCATGCCCATGAAATTCTTGGCTGCCACTCTAAATTTATACCTCTTGCCCTCTTTCAGGCCACTGATACTGATACTCAAGTCCTTGACAGTAGTGTAAGCATTCCACACCTCCTCCTCAGGCTCTGCCTCCTCTTCCTCCTCCACTACTGGAGGTGGTGGTGGAGGTGGAGGAGCTTCCTCTCCCTCTGGAACCTGTGAAAAGTGTCGAGATCTACATTACTGATTCACTGAGTTTAAGTATATGTTTGAACTTAACTATTTAAAAATGTTAACCTGGCGTCTGACATGGAGCATTACACAGAGACTTCTGAGAAGTCATCCTTGAAAACTGTTTTCACAGGGGCAGACACTTTCCATAAATGCTTAGCTGGTGACTGGATGAACTCTCTATCTCACCTCGGCAGGTAGCTGGGTTTGTGAAATCATGTTAACAGCTTCATCATAACAGCTTCATCATAACCTGAGGCCTGATCTTATAATGTAGTGATCTCATGAATCCAGCCACCTGACCACGTAATAAATTGCATAACATCGGGACTAACTAGCATTTTATTAAAAGATAATGTGGACAACTGGTTGAATAACAATAAGCAGTCAGAGAATAGTGAGTCTGACAAACCTCCACTGGTGCTGGAGGCTCTGGAGGAGGTTTGACCTCAATGTACTCAACCACATAACCATCAATCTTGGCGCCACCATCTCTTGCAGGCTTCACCCAGCCGACTACTGCACTGTTCTTGGTGATTTCCAAGACCTCAATCTTCTCACAAGGATCTGGTTTGCCTGACAAAGGAAAGCAAGTGCTTTTAATGTCTGATAAAAATGACGAGATGACTAAATACAGTGAGCAGCGTCAGCTATTTATCACCTCTGAATTCTGATGTTACAGACTGTGTAACTAAGAAACAATACTTACTGACAGGATCAGAAGCCAGATAGGAGGTGGGTGACACTCTGGGAACTCCGGGGCCATATTCATTGACCGCCGTGACTCTGAAGTAGTACTCAGTTCCTGACACTAGACCAGTGACCTTGAAAGGAATCTTATCCTTGTCAACTTCAGCCTTAACAACTGCCCATGTCTTGCGGTCAATCTCTCGCTTTTCAACAATATAGTGAGTGATCTCTTTGCCACCATCAAGCTCTGGTGGATTCCAGGACAGCTTGGCTGACGTCTGCTTGATGTTCGTGGCTTCCAGGTTCATCACAGGTCCCGGAGTATCTGTCAGGAAAAACCGATGTTGAAATTTAGATGTTGAATAGAGAGTCGATTCTGCAATAACTAATACAACCTTTCAACTAAAGCAATTGTTTTTATTCATCATCCAGACTTACCCAGAACCTGCACATTGACAAATACAGCCTTCTCTCCTGCAGGGCTTTGTAGAGTCAAACAGTATTTGCCAGAGTCACTGCGGGTGCTGTCAGGGATGACCAGGAAGGTCATGGTGTCGATGATATCGACGTGTCCCTTCCTGACCACGTTATCAATGCCCATCCTCCTCCAGGTGACTTTTGGTGGGGGTCTACCCCTGATGGTGGCGCAGAGTCTGATGGGACAGCCAGCTCTCACTGTCAGTCCTTGCTTCAGGCTGGCATCCAAGTCGATCTCTGGGGCCTCTGTTAAAAGAAATAATATTAACTGGAAGTTTCAATTATAGTTTACATCTTTTTTTTCCTGGCAAAGACATCTTCATGCCTGTGTGCCTACAGACTACATCTTGAAATTAAATTTGCTCATATGTGATGTTTGGGGTCAGGCATAGTTTCTGGCCCATTTAATGACATGGGATAGCTCTGATGTCATTTAGTTAGAAATTCAAAGAGGTCGTCACCTAGAATCTCTTTGGGGATCACAGCTTCCTCCAGGTTGCAGGGCAGGCTCATGCCCACTTGGTTTTGAGCTGACACTCTGAATTCATACACAAGTTTTTCATCCAGACTCGTGACTGTGAACTCGCACACAACCAGCTGAGCTGCTACGTTGCATCTCTTCCAAGTATCTTCTCCTTTCTTTCCACTTCCTGACACCTTCATCTCAACAACATATCCAATGAGGGGTGCTCCTCCATCGGATACAGGCTTGGTCCAGCCTAAAGTGATGGAAGTCTTGGAGCTGTCCACGACCTTCAAGTTGGTAGGAGGGGCAGGAGGTTCTGTAAGAAAACAGTGGTGTGAGAAGATGAGGCCATACAGTCAGCAATCCTATCATGAACTACATTTGTTAACAGAGAGACAAGAAACACAACATAAAAATAATTACTCATTACATACCAACTGTATCCTTGGCAGTGATGGTACGTGAAGGCTTGCTTGGTTCACCAACACCAATTTCATTGACAGCTTTGACTCTGTACTGATAGTCATGGAGGGGCAAGAGTCCAGTAACTGTGAAGTGAGCTGAAGGGATTGGATCCTTGTTTACAGGGGACCACCTGACAGCGTGCTCCTCCCTCTTCTCCAACAGGTAACCTGTGATTGGCTTTCCGCCTGTTTTGTCAGGCTCTAACCAAATCACAGTCATTTCCTCCTTGGAGATCTTGGTGATCTCTGGTGGATCAGGGGCTCCAGGGACACTAAACTGGGTGCCAGCAACAATGGACTCACTTTGCACTGCAGGGCCAGGACCCATTTTATTCTCAGCGCGGACTCTGAAGATATACTGATTGCCCTCAATAAGACGGGTAACCTTAGCCTTGTTGGTGATGACAGCGTTGGAGTGGACAGACCAGACTCCCCTCTTGGTCTCACACTTCTCAATAATGTAGTTGTAAATATCACAGCCACCATCATCCTCAGGGACTTCCCAGGCCAGATGGCACCTGTCGGTGGTGATGCCAGACACCTTGAGATCCCTGATGGGGCCAGGTCTGTCCAGTACATTGACCCTAGCGTGTGCTGAGCATGTTCCTGCATTATTGGAAGCAGTCACAACATATTTGCCACTATCAGAGCGCCTGCCGCCTGTCACAAGCAGCTTGGAGAAGTCAACACCACTTTCAATCTGAAGCCTGGGACTCCTCTTGATCTCTTCTGTGCTGTCGTCCTTGGTCCATTTGACATCTGGCTGTGGTTTGCCCTTAATAATTGCTTCAATAGGGATAGAGTCTCCTGCTTTGACCACAAGGATTCCATCCAAATTTATCTTGACCTCAGGCTCTACAAGTTGCTCCTTAACAAGGACCTCAGCTGTAGTCACCCAGTTGCTCTCACCTCCTTCATTCTTAGTCTGAACTCTGAATTGGTAGATCTGGTTTTCAATGCACCTGTCAGCCATAAAGTAAGTCTCCTTGATCGCACCCTTATGAAGTCTCTCCCACTCCTCAGCTTCCTTTGGCTTCTTTTCAACATGGTAACCCAGATTACGGCTACCTCCATCATAATCTGGCTTCTTCCATTTGAGGAAGCAAAAGGTCTTGCCGATCTCAGCGATGTGGAAGTCCACGGGTTCACCAGGCTTCTCAATTGGATCAACTGCCAGCACAGCTGTCTTGGTTTCAATAGGTGGACCAGTACCAATCTTGTTTTCTGCTCTGACACGGAAGAAGTACTCACACCCTTCGGTAAGAGGGGCCTTTATCAGGCGCTTAGTGCAGTCATTGGACACCACACTCCATCCTCTTTGGCTTGGCTGGCGGGACTCGATAATGTACTGAGTGATCTCAGTGCCTCCATTGTCTTCTGGGTTCTCCCATGACACCATGCAGGAGGACTTGGTCACATAGGCCACCTTTATGTTCTGGCAAGCTCCTGGTATGTCCAGAACATTGACAACAATGGAAGCCTGTGCCTGTCCACTACTGTTCTTGGCAACAATGGAATATCTACCATAGTCTGAACGGACTGCATCTTCGATGACCAGTTCGCACAGAGGGTAGTTGTTGTTAATGTTAGTGCGCTTGTCCCGGGACAATGTTCTGGCATCCTTGGTCCATGTGATCTCTGGGTCAGGTCTGCCCTTCACCCTGGTGATCAAACTAATGATCTGACCCGCCCTGACAGTCAGAGAGTCACGGCAGGACACATCGACAATAACCTCAGGGGGGACCAGAATATCTTTCGCCAAGATGGTTTCAGCCAACTCCCTTGGTTCACTGTCTCCAACCTTGTTAGTGGCTCTGATGCGGACTTTGTATTCCATTCCCTCAATGAGACCTTGCACTCTGTGGGCACACATCTTGATGAGGTCCTTATTGATTCTGTCCCATTGGGCAGTTCCCATCTTCTGAATCTCAACAACATAACCCAGGATTGGACTGCCTCCATCTCTTGTAGGCTTGGTCCAGCAGATGTCAGCATAGGTCTTGCTCCAGTCCTTCAGCTTAGGGTTGCCAGGGGGTCCGGGTTTGGTGATGGCACGAATGGCTTTGACGGGGTCAGAGATGGGAGAAGGCTCACTGATACCAGCAATATTCTCAGCAAATACTCTAAACTCATAGGTGTTGCCTTCAAATAGGCCTGACACTCTGTATCTGAGGTCCAGCACAGGAGTTTTGTTGACACGGATCCACTTCCCTGTCATCTCTCTACGTTCAACCACGTAGCCGCTGATGGGGCTGCCTCCATCATATTCAGGCAGAGTCCATTCCACTGTCACAGCATTTTCTGTGATATCAGAGCACTCTGGGAGGCCTGGAGGACCAGGTGGGTTGAACAGGTGCTTGGCAATAGTGGGAGGACTCTCAAGCCCAGCTCCAATGCCAATCTTGTTTTCTGCTCGGACACGAACGATGTACTCACGGCCCTGCTCCAGCCTTGACACCTTGGCCTTAGTGCTGGTGCCACTGGAACTAACAACAGACCAGGGCTCCCATGGCTTCTTCACATCCTTCTTTTCAACCACATAGCTGGTGATGGGTGTACCACCATCATCCTTGGGTGCTCTCCACTGGATCATCATGTGATCAGGTGTAACCTCTAAGATATTGATGGGGCCAACAGGTGGACCTGGAAGATCCAGCACAGTGACATGCAGTGCAACAGTTTTGCTTCCTGAACTGTTGGACACAGTGAGGAGGTACTCTCCAGTGTCTCCTCTCTGGCACTCAGGGATACTGAGGATGGTAGAGGACTCAGCAGACTCAATGTGGTAGCGGCCCTCAGACAAGATCTCCTTGTCATCTGTCACCCACTTGGCAGTGGGAGCGGGGATTCCTGTCATCTTGGCTGGGAGGACAATAGTGCTACCCGCCTTAATAACAAGACCCTCAATGAGCTTTACATCGACTTCAATAGTGGGTGGTACTAAAAGAGAAGAAAACAAAATGAGGATGTGGAAGACTGTAAATCAAAGCAGTAATTGCATTTGTTAAGCAGCCTGTAAAAGTATAGTGTCTTACATGTCTTCTCCTGGCACGTGACGGGAACGCTGGTGTCAGGACGGCTCACACCAATGGCATTCTGAGCTTTCGCCCTGAAGCGGTAGGTCTTGCCTTCCACGAGACCAGTGACGTGTGCGTGGTTGTTGATGACAGTCTTAAAGGTGACCCAGTCAGTCTGACCCTCTTCTTGGTGCTCAACAATGAACCCGGTGATTTCACTTCCGCCAGTGCGGTCTGGCCACTCCCATGCCAACCACACCTCTGTCTTGTCTGCATCAGTGTGGTGCAGGTTCTTGGGCGGGCCGGGAGGATCTGAAAGGTGAGAACATTTCGTGACTGATGATTAGTATGTTTAAATGTCTGACTTCATGTAAATTAATCACACAAAACAAAATTTCTCAAACCAGGAGATTATCTATTATTCTTATTGCATGTTGTTTTGCTTTGCTTGTCTTGTGATGCAAAAATACCTGACCCATTTGATTTGTAAGTACAGAGACATTCCTGTAATTAACATCGTAGAGTCTTCAGGGCCAGGAGGCAACACAATTTACTCTGCACAACATCATTATTATTTTTCAATGTGAAATTAGACAATGCAAAAATTGACATTATTATGGCTTCTACTCACAAAGAGGATCAATAGCTTTGACGGGTGACTTGGTAACCACGTAATCACTCCTGCCAAACTGGTTTTCAGCTGCCACTCTGAACAGGTACTGGATTCCTTCCATCAGATACAAGGCCATCAGACTCAGTTTCTTATTGGCTGCAGAGACGGGCACCCACTGCTCAGCCGCCACGTCCTTCTTCTCCACAATATAGTGGGAGATGATGGCGCCACCATTGTCCTCAGGAGCCTTCCATGTCAGGTAGGCAGACTCACTGGTCACCTCAGAGACCACCAGGTCTCTGGGAGGAGTGGGCTTGTCTGATGAAATCAGAATTGAGTCAGAGTGAAACCCACAGGCAATAGCAGGTTGCAAAAATGACAAATAAATTAAAGTCAAAGGAAAATAGCTATTTGTGGCTTGTTACAATGGTTCCTCACATCTGCACTATCATGATTAGACTTTAACTCACTCAACACCAGCACAGCAACGGTGGCTGATTTCTTCCCAGCAGCATTTTCCACGGTGATTGTGTAGTTGCCAGAGTCAGGGCGGACGCACTTGGGAATGAAGACTTTGCTTCCAGTGGCGGTGACGGCAACAGTCATGTGAGATGGGATGTCTCCGTCGTTTTTCTTCCAGCTGACGGTAGGTGTAGGTACACCCTTGATGGTGGCGCTAAGCGTGATGTCAGTGCCCAGCATGGCCAGGTGGTCACGTGCCATGTTTGCATCCAGCAGCAACTCTGGCGCCTCTGTGGAGGGAAGCAGAAATACACTGAATGTAGCAGATATAGAAAGTGTAGTGGATACACTTGAAATTACTTAAAATGTGATTGTTGTACATAAATTATGAATTATAGAAGAAATGTGCTCCATATCATGTACAATGAGTTAGCTTACTAGTTTATTTAACTACCTATGTTGGTGCCATATAAATAATTCAATTACTGCGGTTTTTATCAGTATTGTTTTTTTTGAATACTTTGCTTACTAGACTATGAATTCCTAACTGAATGTTAACAATAACATCAGTAGCATTTCAGACTTTTATTTACTTTAATTATATAATTATGTATGATTATGTATAAAATTATGCAATAAAACCAAACCATACCGAGTCTGTCGTGAACCTTTATGGTCTCTTTGACGTAGGCAGGATCAGATTTGCCAGCGGCATTAACAGTGAAGATCCTGAAGGTGTACTCCTGTCCATCAGTCAGGCCTGTCACCACGTAGTGGAGGTCGGGGCATTGCTCTGGGGTCTCGTTGGCCTGTTTCCACTCCACAGAACCAGGATGCTGGTACTCAACAAGGTAGCCAAAGATCCGGCCCTTTCCGTCATGGCGAGGCATCTTCCACTTCAGACTGACAGAGTCCTTGGTCTTGTCATAAGCCTCGGGGGTCACCGGGGGGCTTGGACACACTAAAAAGGAAAGCAGGAAAATCTTTTATGGTTAAAAAAGTGTCATCGCAGTAAGATGATAGATGTATTATTGATGAGTTTGTGTTACACTGACCAACGGGATCTTTGGCAAGAATGGGTTTTGAGGGTTCACTGGGGTCTCCGGTTCCCAGTTCGTTCTCAGCCATCACCCTGAACTCATACTGGCAGCCCTCCACCAGGTCCTGGACTCTGTACTGAGTAGCAGGGTACAGGGGCTCTCTGGTGGCCCGGGACCACCTCTTGGCTGAGGGCTCCTTCTTTTCCAGGATGTAGTTGGTGATGGGCTTCCCACCATCTCGTGGCCGGTTCCATAGCACCAGGGCGTTGGTGCCATACACCTCCCTCACAGTTGGCATCTCAGGGGCCTCAGGGACTCCTGCAGAAGGGCCACAGGGGAGAAAGCTTGTTTATGAAGGGTCGTTTGTCTGACATTTGTAAGACTGTGGAATAAAATCAGTATCTATCTTTTTTCTGGCCAGTATTGCAGGGTGCTTGCTCATATGGGAATGTTGGGTCTCTTTAAATTGAATTAAAGAGTAAGGTTCTGGACCTGCCTTCTGTGTGCTTTGAGATGACTTAATAATCGATCAATTGATTTACCCTTCTCACTATAAACCCAGAAAGTACAACCACTGTGTTTTGGGTATGTTTAAATGAGAACTTTCCTCGTGTATTTGTTGAGTTAAATGACAGTGAGGTGATTTTCTTTGGTTGATGATAATTCCTCAACACAATGTTCAAAGCCTCTGATGCAGAGGACTGGGTCTCCAGTTCATTTGCCAATAGGACGACACCTCGTACTTTAAGTTGGTCAAGACAAAACATTTTAACATTTTTCTCAGTTTGTGAAGAACCTACTGTAAAGATCTTTGGCTCTCATCTCTTCAGACTCCAGGGGGTCGCTGATTCCGTACATGTTCTCAGCACAGATCCTCATGATGTACTCCCTGCCCTCGGTCAGTTTGGGGATCTGGGAGCAGAACAAGATGTAAACATGTGTTTCCATGCGATGGCAGACCTGACCCATCAAACCTGCTCTGATTTGGGGTCTGGTTCACATTTAAAAAGCTCTAAAGACCTTTGAAATAACAAAATGGGTGAATGAACCCACCTTGCATGTGGTCTTAGTGGAAGCGGATGTTACTGTGGTCCAAAGGTCTCTGTTAGTGTCTCTTTTCTCAATGATGTAGTTGGAGACGTCAACACCTCCACTGTCCAGGGGAGGTTTCCAAGAGATCACCATGTACTCTCTGTGAACCTCGTCAAAGATCACTGGGCCCACCGGAGGAGTCGGGCGGTCTTCAGGGAATAAATAAACATGACAGACCGTCTCAGAATGACATTGTGATTGCAAGAATAAACACCACATATCTCTGCATTGTAAAACATAATGAAGACATGTTCCTACGTGACATCATTCAAAACAAACCTGTCATCTTGCTGATGCTTTGTTTAGACTTTTAACACAGTATCAAACGAGTGCTGTTTCATTATTGGAGGACAAGCATCAATGAGTTTGCAAATTACATACCAACAACTGTAACATTGCACACTCCCTTCCTGGATCCAGTGCTGTTCTCCACCACGACCACGTATCTGCCGCTGTGCTCGCGCTGTGCCTTCATCAGGCCCAGTGACATGGTGGTCAGGGTATTCTTGAACATGATATGCTTGTCAGCCTTCAGCTCCTCATCATCTCTGTACCACATGATGGATGGAGAAGGTTTGCCGGTGTAGCGGCCCTGCAGCAGGCAGCTCTCGCCAACTCGGATGATGATCTTATCACGGAAGTCCACCTCGATGGTTGGTGGCTCTGCAGGACAGAAAAACAAGAGGAAGTCAGATGAAGGCTTTTCATCATGAAAGGACGCTGTCAGGGTACAGAACAGCTGCTCCTGTGATTAAAGTCTGAAGTGCTCACCCAGTTCGTCCTTGCAGGTGATTGGCTTGGTGCAGAATGATGGTTTGCCGGGTCCAATGTCGTTGACAGCAATGACCCTGAACTCGTAGGTATCACCCTCCCTCAGACCATCATAGGTGTACTTCCTCTCCATCAGTTTCTCCTTTGTTAGTCTGGTAAACTTATCTTTGCCAATCATACGTGCCTCCAGGATGTACATGGTGATCTCTGAGCCACCGTCAAACTTGGGAGCCTTCCAGGTCACACTGATCAAATCCTTGCCAACCTTGGTGACCTCCAGTTCCTCAGGGCGGTCAGGCACACCTGAGTCAAGTAGAAATGCACAGAGTTTAATTTTTTATTGGTGTTATTGTTACTGTTTTCAAGGCAGACGGTGTCACAGAAAAGTTTAGGTGTATTCTGAACACTGTTTCACTGTTTGAAGAATAATTTGAGGATTTAAGACTAAGACTGATTTTCATGTGCTCTTCCCCCTATCATCTTAACAGTAGGGATGTGCTTGTTACTCACTCATAGGTTCCTTCACAATGATCTCGCATGCTGTCTCTACGAAGGGTCCAACGCCGATGGAGTTCTCAGCAGCCACTCTGAAGAAGTAGGCCTTGCCAGTGGTTAGGCCATGAGCCACAGCATTTTGTCTGCTAGCAGTGAAGGAGACCGAGGTCCAGGCCTTACGCTCAGCTTCACGCTTCTCAACAACATAGTTGCTGATGGGAGACCCGCCATCATTCTCAGGGAAGTACCAGTTGAGCTTGCAAGAGTCGCTGCTTAGGTTCTCAGCGGTGAAGGGGATACCGACAGGTCCGGGGACATCTAAGAGACATGACAAAGGTTTCAGGAGGTTTTAATATAAAAACATGAGTATTCATGTGAAGATTAGGCAGCATTTTAAGACAATGTCTTACCCAGAACTTCCACTGTGATGTTCTTTGTCTTCTCCCCGGCAGCATTTTTGGCAGTCAGCGTGTAGACACCGAGGTGCCTCCTGACACAAGGTTTGATCACCAAAGATGAGCTGATGGCTGTCGTCTCCACCTTGGCCTCCGGAGGCAGTGCAGCTCCATCCCTGCTCCAGGTGACGTCAGGGGGTGGCTGGCCCGATACGTAGGCGATGATGCGGATCACCCCGCCAGCGTGGACCACCATCCTCTCCTTCACTGAAGCGTCCAGGTCGATATCAGGAGCAACTGAAAGGAAGAAACACAAAGATCAAAGATCACAAAGAAACAGAGTGCCTGTTCCAAAAGTTGCTCTTGAATAGCGCAGTCGCCAGATCTTTAGGACTCACTGATTCTATCCTTGACCTCAAGCGCCTCGGGGACTTCGCCTGGCTCGCTGTTACCAGCAACGTTAAATGCAATCACTCTGAACCTGTAGTGACCGCCAGTCTTCAGACCGGTGATCACAAACCGGGTGCCACGGATTTCTATTTCCTTAGCCTGAAAAAGACACACAGATGGAGATGAAAATAAAGTTTCTTGGTCTATTTGGTATTTAAAATATAAAAGTTGGTTTTGTGGTCATGCATGTCTTCAGAGAGAGATTGTTTTTCAGGCAAAGACTCAGTGATGACACAGTTTGCCATTTCAACATAATGACATCTTAAGTGTTATAAAGTCTTATATTGGGATAATGAGTTTAAAAGATAAACATTTTATCTCTGAATTATTAGCAGAATAATGGATCCTGTGTTATTAGGATCAGAGCAACGCCTCATGCGGGAGTCACCTTGACCCAGGCCTCAGTGCCCTCCTCCTTGTACTCCACCCAGTAGCCAAGGATCTTGGAGCCTCCATCCTTCAGAGGTGGGATCCATACCAGGTCCACTGTGGATTTTGTCCAATCAGAAACCTTGGGAGTTGGAGGAGAGGGTGGAGCTACAGGAAGGAGGAGACAATTAGACATTTAGCACAAATGTCTTTGTTCCAGCATTAAATTACATCACTGTAGGTGTGTTCTTACAAATCGGGTCTCTGGCGAAAATGGGGTCTGTGGGTTCACTGGCAGGTCCGGGCCCTGCCGCATTGACGGCGTAGACTCTAAACAGGTACTGGGAGCCTTCAATAAGACCGCCCACCGCGAAGGACTCGCCCAAGCCCATAGGGCGGATGGGGTCGCGGGTGACACGGGTCCAACGCTTGCCCGTCGTCTCCTTGCGTTCCAGCCAGTAGCCCGTGATTGGGGTGCCCCCATCATCGTCGGGCTCCTCCCAGTTCACGGTCATGCTGTCCATGGTGATGCTGCTCACCGTCGGCTTCTCACACCGGCCGGGGACTTCTGCAGGATGACAGAATGGAGCTTCTATGAGCGCTGTTATGGATGTATTATCAGTATTTGATGTTTATGACCTGGCAGCTGAGTGTGATGCATCTTAAAACAATTTAAGTACATTAAAGTGTAATAAGTACTACTAAGAGTTTGTTAATAATAATAATCTTGCTGTGACTTAAAGACAAATCAATATATAGATAAAGGAAAACATGATGCTTCAGCCTGAAAACAGTCTGAAACTTACTGTAGAGGTCTCTGGCCACCTCAGGGTCACTGTCCAGTGGATCTCCAACTCCATACTTGTTCTGGGCCATAATGCGGAACACATACTCGTGTCCCTGCATTAGGTGCTCCACTGTCCAGATCCGTTCTTTGGGCTCATTGGTGACAGGCACCCAGGTCTTTCTGTTGGCCACACGCCTCCAGATGACATAGTTGGTGACCTTTGAGCCACCGTCGTCTTTCGGTGGCAGCCACGACAACGTGATCTTCTCAGCTCCAATCTCCTCAAACTTAATGGGAGCAGAGGGAGGACCGGGCCGGCCTGGCAGAACAAGGAAAACAAGTCAAGGCCTCAGCTCGAAGGTCGTCTTTAACAGAATGACTTTATTTATGATTTAGAGTTTTTGTATTTCACTGACATTGTCCTGACCATGTCTGGTAAATACCCTTGCTTATTGTTAGGTAACAGTAATATGTTTTAAATGTCATCATGTTAACACTGTGCCATAAAAACAGCACAGGAAGGTTAAAGGATTTACTGCCATTAAAACCATCACAGGATAAGAACTTCATACATCTCCAGCTAAAAGGAGCAGAGGTACCAGTTTAACCAGCAAGTATATATCTACTGAGTGCAGGTACTGTTCATTTACGTGACTGATCACCAGTTGATAGAGAGGTAATAGTTCAGCTGAGGTGTTAAACCTTCTGAAATACAAAGTAAATTCATTACCCAGCACATTGAGTCTCATCTCCTTGGAGGCCTTGCCGATGCTGTTGGAGGCCACCAGAGTGTAGAGGCCGGTGTCGGGACGTTTGCCTTGCTGGATCAGGAGCGTGCAGCTGTCATCTGACACTATCTTGTTGATGTGTTCATCGTACTGAACCTCAACCTTGTTGTCAGATTTGTGAGGTGGAGCCTTGTACCAGGTGAGTGTGGGGAACGGACAGCCACGGATTTTGGCCACAATGCTGATGTCACTGCCCTGCTCAGCCTCCATGAACTCGTTCAGCTCAATGGATGGAGCGCCTGCACAGCGAAGATGAATAATAAAGTCAAATAATGTGATTTTAGATCACAGTCTTTGTCATACTGAAATCCAAATTCCAGCCATGATGTGTGAAAATAAATATTTCTGTATGTAATTATGAAAAAGTATGTCCTTACAGGTCTGGTCCTGGATAAGGATTGGCCCGGCGGTGGTTGAGGGCCGGCTGGGTCCCGCTGCGTTATACGCCTGCACTCTGAACTCATACTCATCTCCCTCTGTCAGGTCCTCTACCTTGAAGCTCGTGGTGTCCACGTCTCTCCTGTTGCACCTACGGGTGAAAGAAACATACAGAAGCTGTTCTGTTTCATATGTCATACTTGCAATGACATCAACTGTTGGTAAACAGCTAATCTCATCACAGTGGATCTTGTGGTGTGATTAATCTTTGGTAGTTCTGCTCCAGTGTTGCATCTGTTTATTCTGCTCTGCTTGTGTTGCTGGCCTGTGACTGCAGCTGCTTTTGATGTGGCGTAATCACTGACCTTCCTAAGACTGAGCTGGGCATATGTACGATGACAATGTCATTTTTAGAGTATTAATTACAATTTCTGAAAAGCCTTTGTACACTTTACAAACAGCTAAAACAGACATAGTTAGCAGGAGGTTCTTTCTCTTGAGCTCCAGCGAAGGTTTACCTCCTCCAGGACTCCTTCTGCGCACCGCTGGCATCCCAGCAGAGCAGATCCACGCTGTAGTGAGTGACGGGTGAACCGCCGTCGTTCTTTGGAGCCTTCCAGGTGAGAGTCACTGTGCCCTTCCTCACACCCAGGATCTTCAGCCTGGTTGGAGGATCAGGAGGATCTGAGGACACAACAACATGTTATTCTCATACATATAATGTCTACGATGTCTTTTCTTTCTTCAGAGGTAAACTGCAGCCAGCCAACGTATGCTACATGTTCTGGACTTGGCCTAGGCTGAAAGATCTTCATGTGAGAGTGGTGGGTATGTGTGATGTGTGTATTAGTATGATCCGTAGCGTAAACTTGTAGATGTGGTGTTTGTTGTGTAAATATGACATCATTCTTCAGGTGGTGGAGACTAGCTGATGGACGTACGGATTGGATCTTTAGCTGTGGCTCCCTCGAGGGTCTCAGCATGTGGTCCAAAGCCAAAGCGGTTCTCGGCTTTGATTCGGAACAGGTACTCCTCACCCCCAATCAGGTCTGGAACCACCAGCGACTGAGAGGTGCAGGCTGGGTTCACCTGAGGATGAACAGTTAAACAAAGTAAGACACAAGAGCTGCCTTCTGCAGACAGAGTGTTGGGGCTCAGCTGCTCTGCAGTACCTTGGTCCAGGCTTTGCCGTCCACTGTCTTTTTCTCGATGAAGTAGCTCTTTATTCTTTCTCCTCCATCACACTTGGGAGGTTTCCAGGTAAGTCTGCAGGTTCCTCTTGTCACGTCACTCACCTTCAGGTCCTCAGGAGGTCCAGGCAGGCCTAGGGAAAGAACAGGAACGATAAGTTGTGGCATCTTAATCAAGCCTCAGGAGGAATTAATACAGACTGAAACATTTTACTTACCGACGACGTTGACCCTGACTTTGACCACTTTGTGTCCAGCAGGGCTCTCAGCGTTGATGATGTAACGGCCGCTGTGGTTCAGTTTGGCATCAGGGATGGTGATCACAGAGGTCGTGTCAGTGGAGTGAATCTGAGAGGAGCACAATATCAGAAATGTTCCTAAGTCCTCATACCACTCTAACATTTCAGACATGGTACCAATAAAATCCATCGATGAGCAGCGCATAGAGCTTTGTCTGGTAGGTAAAACAGAAAGTCGTGTTTGCTCTTAGTCTGACAGACAGAGGTGAAAGAGTCTCACCTCTGAGTCGATGGGCAGTGTGTGAAGTTCGTTCTTCTTCTCGGTCTCTGCTGGTCCATCGAAGGTCCAGGTGACTTTGGGAATGGGTCGTCCTTTGATGGTGGCGGGAATCTTGAGGGTGGTTCCTGCTCTGCAGTTCAACAGGTCGTGGGCAGTAATGTCCAGTGTGACTGTTGGCTCGACTGGTGAAAAAACACAATAACAAGTTTAGTGTTAAAGTTTGATTTTTTCTTCATTCATGCTCAGGTGCTCAGGTGAACAACCAGCGGGACTCTTACTCAGGATGTCCTGAACCAGGATGTCAGCCGTCTTGGCAGGCTCAGATTTGCCGGCATTGTTCACGGCGTAGATCCTGAACTTGCACTGCTTGCCCTCCTTCAGGTCAGGAACTGTGATCTCTGTGGATGGGTGGAGCTTGTCGGCGGGGTTCACCCTCCTCCAATCAGGAGAGCCCTCCTCATGGACCTCAATGATGTAACCCTTGATAGGGCTGCCACCATCTCTGTCTGGCGGACTCCAGGTGAGCGTGACACTGCTCTTTGTCTTGTCTTTAACCTCGGGGGATCCAGGTGCACTGGGAGGGTCTGAGAGGGGCAGAGAAGGTTAAAGGTCGGATATTTAAAATATTCTATTCATAATGAAAAGTAACACAGTATTTGGAGGTTAGAAGGTTGGCACTCACTGCATGGATCCACAGCGAAGCGGCACTCCGTGGCCTCGCTGTGCGGCCCAATTCCTGCAGCATTGCATGCAGCCACCCTGAACTGGTACTCCGTTCCTTCGATCAGCCTCAGCACGGTGTACTGCAGGCCCTTCACCGAAGGTTTGGTGACAGGGGACCGGTTGACACGACCCCAGTACACAGCACCGCGCTCCCTCTTCTCCAGCCAGTAGCCCTGAATAGTGGAGCCGCCGTTGTCCAGAGGAGGTTCCCAGGTCAGGGTCATGGTGGTTGCTGTGGCAGCAATGATTTTAGGGTTGCGTGGTGGTCCGGGAAGGCCAAACGGATCCTTCAGCTGGACCTTCTCAGAGTCACAGCCATCACTGACACCATATTTGTTTTCTGCCTTGATTCTGAACTGGTAGGTGCCGTTCAAGTTCAGCTTGTAGACCTGGAGGAACAGCAGCGTGGTGTGAATAGTTTTATGTGTAATGATAATCTATTATTTATTCATCAATAACATTAGCACATTTATATTCATGCACTTCGGTTGCAGACTCACTCCGTATCTCCTATCAATGAGGTTGACTGTCAGCTCTTCAAAGTCAGACTTCTTCTTGCTGGCGTCTCTGCGCTCAACGATGTAGTTGGTGATCTCACTTCCTCCGTTGTCCTTTGGTGCATCCCAGGTCAGATAGCACGACTCCGCCTTGATGTCAGAGACGACAATGTTCCTGGGAGGAAGAGGACGATCTGCAGATGCAGGAGGAAACACCAGGTTTGAAAAGAAGTATTTACATTGTCTAAATGTTTCTGCAGCTCAGTCAGACATCATCAGTCGTACTGGTTCAATAAGATTTTGTTTTCTTACCAAGGATCTCAACTTCAATGACGTGCCGAGCTTTGCCGAAGCAGTTTTCAGCCACCAGCTTATAGCTGCCTTTGTCCTGTCTGATGGTTTCTGGGATAGCGATCTTGGTCCTCAGGGTTGTCCGGTTCACCTAAAGATGAGATAAGTTTGGTTGTGAACTTCTCAGTGAAAGAAACCTGAGATGAGAAGCTGAGCAAAAATCATATAAAATCATCTAGGGGACACGGCGAGAGGAAACATAATGGGATCTTCCTGTGAAGAGCACATCAGCTGTAACTACCACGTAACTGCCCAGTAGTTAATGAAATGTGTGTCTGGTGGGCAGTGTCTCACCTCCTCAGTCTCTATTGTCATCTTCTCCTCATCAGGCTTGTCAATCACCACGTCGTCCTTCACCCACTGGAGGGTCGGCAGGGGGAGTCCCTTCACCTCGGCTGGGATGTCGATAGCTGCGCCTTTCTTGACAGTGATGGTGTTGCTCTTGAAGAACTTCAGGATTGTAATAGTTGGAGGAACTGTGGATACAGAACATTGTAATCACCAACGTTGTAATCAGAAATCAAACTCTTCTCATCTTTTCAGTTTTTGCTTCTGTGTCCAAATTATCAGTGCATGTTAGTCGGATTTTAATTTCAGTGGAATGTTTTATTGCTGAGCCAGGTGTCTTACTTTCATCATCCATGATTCTAGCTGCGATTGGCTTGGAAGGATCTCCATTCCCGACTTCGTTCACAGCTTTGACGCGGAACTCATAGTCGTGGTTCTCAACCAGGTTCTCAACGGTGCCGTGGCACTCAGGGAAGATCTTGCGGTTAGCCACATCAAACTCGTTGCTATCAGACCTCATCTTCTCCACATAGTAGCCCCTGATGGGGCTGCCACCGTCGCTGAGAGGTGGCTCCCAGGCCAAGCTGATGGTGGTCTTGCTTCTATCGGTGTAGTGCAGCTTCAGAGGAGCAGATGGAGTACCTGCAGGGAGGAGCTCGGTAGTCAGTGTGGAAGTGTTTGGACTAAACTTTCAGTAATTGACACTATGTTGTCAGAAACAGTTACCTTTGGGATCCTCAGCTAAGATGGGTCCCAGGTCAGATGGAGCTCCATCTCCGTATTTGTTTCTGGCGATGACCCTGAAGTCATACTCCTCACCGGCCAGCAGGTCATGGATTTCACACTTGCAGGACGCCACCTCAACGGGCTGACGGAAGAGCTTCATCTTGGCATCCTTCTTCCGCACCTCGTAGCCAATGATGTCACTGCCACCGTTGTCCAGAGGGTCGGCCCAGGTGAGCACGAGGCTCTTCTTGGTCACTGACACAGTCTTCAGGTCGATCACCGGTCCAGGGACATCTACAGACATTACACATTTAATATTTTAGCACCAGGTGGTTGAGAGGTAAGGGTGCCACATGCGCAGTTTGAATCCCATGCTGCACCCCCCCTCATGATTTCCTGTCTCTATTGTCAATAAAGGGGTCTATGCCAAAAATGTAATATTTTAATATTTTCTTAGACAGACTGCAGGATCCCACTTTTAGAAAACTGGGATGTTTAAGGTGTTTCATGCAGCAGAGTATGAATTAAAGACTGACCCATAACATCCACTTTGGTTTCAGCGGTCTTTGTCCCGCTGCTGTTGGTGCCGGAGATCGTATACTTTCCGTGATCCGCTCTCACCGCCTTCTTGATGAACAGCATGCTGTTCTTGCCTTCTGTCTCTACAATCATCCTCTCCTTGTCAATGTCAGCATCGTCTTTGGCCCATTTGATCTCTGGCTGGGGTCGGCCCGTCACCACTGCAGGAAGCTTCAGAGGTTGGCCGGCCTTGATGATGACGCCGTTCTTCACTGAGACATCAAAGTCAACAGCGGGCAATTCTGACGGACACGGACAAGGAGATTAATTACACTAAACACTTCATATGTTACAATAGTACAATGATCAAATCATGTCATGTTTCATGTGGCCTCCATATACAACTCCTGTGTTTGGAAAAAAGCTACAGCACATGTTGGATTTGATTTGATATACGTAGTACTAGTATAGTGATAGTAAGCAAGGTAATAGAATAACAGAATGAATAACATAAAGTCATTATTCTCATCAGGACTGAGAATGTTAGGACTATAAATGATCCAAGATAAAAAGGGAGCAGAGATAAATCCGTACCTTCAGGCTCCTTGACGGTGACAGGCTCAGTGACACCTGGAGCTCCAGGACCAGCGTCGTTGACAGCGATGACCCGGATGTAGTAATCAGCTCCCTCAGTCAGACCGGTCACGGTGTACGTCAGCTCCTTACACCTGAACTCTGTGCTGCGAGTCCAGTCCTTCTCTCCTGCCAGCACCTGCCAGAGGAAGCATCAGTTTAATTTCCCTTCTGCTTGTTCTGTCTTCCCAACATAAAGACAGGTCTAAGACATTAAAACAATAATTACATATCTGCATGTCTGTCACCATCTGACACAGTCGCACTGACCTTCTCGATGTGGTAGCCCAGGATGTCTCCTCCGCCGTTGTACAGCGGGGGCTTCCAGGCCACAATGACTGAATCTTTCCCAGTGTCCACAATCCATGGAGTGGGGGGTCCAGGAGGCACTGAGGGTGGGGGGAGGGAGGGGGGGTACATTATTTCTGAGGAAACTTACGCTTATATCTATCTATCATTGTTATAAGACCCGTTTGTGTATATTAATGCAGATGAAAAAAGCATTTTATTTTTGTAATTTTCAGGATGCTGTTAGGAAGGAATCATATTTTTATTAAGTGTTTATTAGTTCATATATACGATCTTCACTTACGGATGGCGTCCATGGTGAGGGTGCGGTCTGTGGGCTCGCTGAATGGCCCGGGCCCCGCCAAGTTCTCAGCACACACTCTGAAGATGTAGGTGAGACCCTCCATCAGGCCGGTGATCTTCACGTCCAGAGAGTTGAGGAGGGCACGGTTCACTCGGGTCCAGTGTTTGCTGTTCACTTCCTTCCTCTCTATCCAGTAGCCCAGGATCGGGCTGCCGTTGTCCTTCGGCTCGTGCCAGGAGATGTGCACAGAGCTGGCCGTCACCTGGTGGACTCTGGGGGTGTTGGGAGCATCGGGAGGGTCTGGGGGTGATATTTAATGCATCACTATTAACCTCAGGGACACTCCAGAT
>JANJYP010053305.1:0-16634 GCA_024605115.1 Rastrelliger brachysoma
ACTGTCTTGTGGTGAGTTGACCATACTAACCTCTGAAACACACTGCTTCACTTTTAGATAAGCATGAATGAAAGAGAACTCTTTGTTCTTCCTGACAATCACTTCAGGATTTCACTATCAGTCTAACAATCATTGAATAGTGAAAATGAACAGATTGAGAGCATGAAAAGTTAAAGTATGTGCTTTTTGATGGTCAGTAATCTGCTTTGAGTAAAATGTTATGTTACCACACTTTTGTTTATTTCTTTATAATCAAATTATAGTGGACATATAATGTGCTGTAAAAGACATAACATGATGTTGTGAAAAGGTTAATGTGTACCTGATGTGATAGAGATAGAGACAGCTCCTCTGCTTCCTCCCATAAGCTCCTGCAACACACTCAGTGATAAATAACATACAGTACCTGCAGCAACCTCCAACAATATTTAAAGTTAATGATGTGTATGTGAATGTGTGCATGTGTGTGTGTGCGTGTGTGTGTGTGTGGTGTGTGTTACCTGGGCTGCAATGAAGCCTTATTCACATGTTCATTGATAATTTCAGCGTTAAACATAGACAGCAACTCTGTTGAAGGCACATAAACACCATTATAGAGTCTCTTGTTGATATAATCTTTTTTTAACCATGTTTTTAACCAATTCTCCTCACCTTAAAACAATAATGGTGAATTATGTACATTATGTGGTTGTTATGAGGAGAGAAGTTGGTAACTCATGTTGCCAGTTTTGCTTAGTTTTATGTAAAATGAAGGTCAATAACCTGCGCTTACAGCACACTGTCTTATCCTGAGAGATAAACTACAGTTAAGTGCAGGAATATTGTTCTGAGAATTTTTTCTTCAGTGTATGCAGCGTATCTATTTCCTCTGACATAGTCTTAACCCTGACCTTGAACTGAACTGAAATACAAACTTCTTTGTTTCTTCTTGATGATAATACTCAGTGGTGAAAAAAAAGTTTGAACTTACCAGTTACTCTACTGACCACTCCGGTTGCTTCATCCCTAAATATAAACACAGACATATTGTTATAGATACTGTGAAGATTTCATTATATTAGCTTCAAATGCATAGTATGTGATTTCTGTATTATTGAATTTTTGCACTGAACTACTTTTAGGCATTTCATCTTGCCTCTCTACCTGTGTGACTGAGGCATCCCCAAAGCATAAACAGCTGAGATATCAGCCGGTCTGAGAGCATGAACTGATGGAGAGTAAAAAGTGGACAAAAACATCACGACAAAATATCTGACACAGAGAAAGACTGATGCTTATGCCTATAAACATAGAAATTATTTAAACTAATAAACAGGTTAAAAGAATTATTGCAGTAGAAAATGCCTACCTGAGGAGGATGGGGAGAATGACCCTGGTTCTGGTGAGCAGAGTATCGACATGTATCTTTCTGTCTGTAACATAGAAAAACTATTCCTCAGACTGTCACTGCATTTCATAGAACAAATCATTGATTGATGATTTTATTGCTAAAGTATAACAGAGGATGTACAATACCTCCCTTGCTTTCTCTGTTGATGGTTCATTTTGTACATTGATGTTGGCAGCGTCTAAATGTGAAAAATTAATATGTTAACAATTAAGAATAACATTTTGTCCCTTCCCCTGGTCTCAGGTCACTTTCTGTTTACCATGTATATTTTTTCTTATAGTAATCATGCTGTTGTTTACTTTACCTTTCATACTGAATCATAAATAATTTAATATACTTATACTTATTTATTGTGGCATCAGAAATACCCCCTGACTGTGTTATAAACTGCATTGCAATATTTTGTGGTTTTCCTCATTCCTTTTTTTCTGTTAGCAACCCAACATCCTTTGTGTACAGTGGATATTTTATACTAAACTAATGGAGACAATATGCACGTTAATTACATTAAACTGTATAATACATAACTAAAGCAACAGTGAATGGGTAGATGAGATTATAACCTGCTTCCATCCACAGTTTAGCAAATGGCCTATAAGTGCTGAATTAGTTGCAAACATCAACAAAATCATGACCTTCATTTGAACAGACTGGATTTTCATTTACCAAGTTATTCCACTGTTTTAACTGCAACATTTATTCACTGTGTTAAATTTATCCAAACAACATTTTGAATTCATCCATGTATTGTTCTTTACCTGTAAACTGAGCACAGGATCCAATAAAGGCTGCCAGAATCAGGAGTGCAGATGTAGTCATGATGGACTCAGATACCAAGTGTCCTCCACACTGATGGGTTTTGTGTAATGTCCTCCACTTTTCCCCCCTTAGCCTTGGAGAAAGAATGGCTGTATGCTTTCAGTGACCGTAAAAGTACACTGTACCTGTAATGGGTGTGGAGAAGTTAAATAGTTCCCAAGAGAGCAGATGTTTAGAAAGAAAGGAACAGGAAAGCCTGTTTCTTATGCAGAGAGAGGTGCCGTTAGTTCTCCCTCTTTTATTCTCAGTCATATCATTCTTCTATCGCTTGATCTGGATAACAATCAACAAAATGACTAGCTACACCTCTGCCTTATCTGTTTAGTGCATGCCTGTTTCACCTGCATTTTCCCAGAGAAATATCCTCATGTCTTGCAACAGACCAAACTGACACATAATGGCAAGTCAGGGAGTCATGTTTATGATAGGTCAGAGTATGCACATCCACAAAAAAGTGAGATAGATGCTGCAAACAAAAACCAATTAAACTGCAATTCTGCAATTTTTTCCTGAAGAAGATTTATAGTTAGTTAAAATGTTGCAAATGAAATTAAAGGAAGCATTGATTTATTATGTGTGTGTGCTCCTTGTATTGCAGAATACACATTTTCCACAATATTTCATACTTTAGAAAAGGTGTTTTGACCACATAAATGTCTCCTAAGAATTTTAAAAGGGATAAGACCAAAATATGACATTATCCTGGAGGTACACTTTGTGCTGCTCCATTTCATTTCAAGGAAGGAGGAAGGAGTTTGTGGACACAGTGATAGTAACCAGAGGGATTTACCTTGGATGAATTATTCATCGTTCGTTCATAATAAAACTCATCAGTGTGTAAAAACTCAAACAATTACCTTATGATACAGTGAACGGTCTAGTTAGTTTAAAGTCTTAGTATTGAGCTTTTAGACAGAGTTTTTCATGCTGAATTAGATCAATGATAATATTGACACAACTATGCAAATCATAAGGATAACAAAGACTACTCTTCATACAAATGCATTACTGGATGCACATTTATAAGATGGGTTGTCACTTGTAATGATAACTTCCCAGTCTTGAATATAGTTCACCGGGGCTATATAGATATATCTTAACAGTCAGCAATTTAGTAAAACCGGTTCAGTTTTGGAGATGTGAATAGATATGACTCGATTGCTAAATACTTTATGAGTTTGTCCTTGCAGTAGATTGGCTTTGTAGATAACCTGACCCTTGGAATCATATGGTATTAAACAAGATATCTTGCTTGTGTGACTGTATCACTGATGCTCATCAAACAGCCGGCACACACACGCACACACACACACACACACACACGCACACACACGCACACACACGCACACGCACNCACACACACACACACACACAGTCACCAAATGTTACTGAATAAATCTCACTCCATTCTGTGCCATAGCAGGATTGTGTGGAAGACGTTGTCTGAACTGGAGGCACCACTGTTGCACTTCATTGTTTGTGTTAATTCATATTTGAAGTACTCTTATTATTTTTGTGTGCTCCAACTTAAAATATCACTGAGGGCACTAACATAGTCAGGGCTGGCGTTGAAAGTAGGCCTATAGTTTTAGCCTGTGATTTACAGAGGGGGTGTGGGAACATCCAGGGATCCATTAGGAATTTCCAAGGGGTAATAAGCTATTTTTCCATAATCCCATCTATGAGGAACATAGTGATTATTTTGGCAATGGTTTTCATACCTGGTAATATGGAAGTCAATTTCTGTCAATATGATGTTAAAAAGTAATTCATTAGAATGAGAAATTTTCTCAAAAGAATTATATATTATGTCAAAATAATCACTTTGTATCTTAAAGTGATGAAAAACTTTCTAACAAATAATGACCTATCTTAGTATCTCATTATTTTGAGATAGCACCTCATTATTTTGAGATTGTTTCTCATTACTTTCATCATTTCATTATTTTGAAATCATTTTCATATGTCATTTTTTGAGATAATACGTCATTAATTTGAAATAGACTTACTAACTCACTATTCTGAGAAGTCATTATTTTGAAATACTAACTCATTGATTTGAGATAAGTCATTATTTTAGGTAGCCTAACTCATTGTATTGAGATACTAAGTTATTATTTTGAAATGGTATTTGAATAGTTTCTGATTTTTTTTTTACCCAGGATCTTTTTTTCATCACAATAATGGCCGAAATGGGGCCCGATAGTAATAAAAAAAACATCTAAAAGTCTTATCTTGCCTCTTTATCTTTTTAAACTGGTCATTGACCTATGTCGTTGACGTGAAGGGGGTCGGTCGAGAGCCACTACACATCTCTGCTGCCATCTAGTGGAGCAGCATGGCGCCGCAGCGGGGCACGTTGCGTCAGGACCGGATGTTGATACTGGTGTGTGGAGCTGAGCAGCAGACAGGAACAGCTGAAAAAGAACAACAAAGCCACGAAGACGACGACGACGGTGCAAACAACAGATGTGCGCATAAAATATACCAAATATATCGGTGACATCTTCGGAGGTGGAGACATTTTGTGCCAATAAAGCCAAACTTGAAGAGGTAGGAAGAAGTCATTGAAACGTTGAGTAGAAAAGCCGTGTTGTTGGTGTGGGTCTCTGAGCTTGTTGTCGATATCGATGTTAGCTGAGTGGCTAACGTTAGCTTATTTTGACGCGTCGATTTAACTCAAAATGTGCGACAGAGATCCCACAAAATGCCCTAACTCTCATTGAAAATCCTTAAATGGGATTTCCTTTAGTCATTCGAGCAAACCCATTCATCTTTTATATGCTGTTTTTTTAGTATTCTTCCTATTGACTTCTGTTTTCAACCCCATTCAAAGCTCAACTGCCATCTACAGTCAACAGCACTCATGACAAGTCATGAACAAGAAAAAACTTGTTGAAATGAAGGAAACGTTAAATATGCAGTTACTATGGTAAAAGTGAGATATCAAAAACACCATAAAATACAGTCAAAACAAACACTTTTCTGTGTTTATGATGGTTAATTTTTCATAATATTTTAATAAGATAAAATGTTAAACATGCAGTTACTATGGTAAAAGGGAGATGGCAAAAACCATAAAATACATTCGTTCATTCATTAAAACAAATACCTTTCTGAGTCTATGATGGTTAATTTTTAAAGATAAAAATAGAGATTTTTTTTAAAGTTTCAAGCCTATGCCAAGATAACCTAAATGACGTTGAAAATGCCTAACTATCTTATCAAACTTTGGAAAGCTTCATCCAGATAAATAATGTAACTGTAGTTCTTGTAATCATCATCATCAGTTATGTGAACTTCATGTGTTAACCTGCCAAATATAAATAGTCTGGCCTTGTATTTTTTTTATGTAAGCCTCACTTCTTCATTCTCAGAAAACTGAACAATGGGACGTATCTTCTTGGACCACATTGGAGGAACACGCCTCTTCTCCTGTGCCAACTGTGACACTATTTTGACTAACCGCTCTGAGCTCATCTCCACACGTTTCACAGGAGCCACTGGCAGAGCTTTTCTCTTCAACAAGGTACAGAGATCTTACCTATTTTATTCCCTCCTCAGTCATCAAACACATTATAAGCTTAATTATATGTTATATTCTGTGTCCCAACCTCCACAGGTGGTGAACCTTCAGTATAGCGAGGTGCAGGACAGAGTGATGCTTACTGGCAGGCACATGGTGAGGGATGTCAGCTGCAAGAACTGCAACAGCAAACTTGGATGGATCTACGAGTTTGCTACTGAGGACAGTCAGAGGTACAAGGAGGGACGTGTAATCCTGGAAAGAGCTCTAGTCAGGGAGAGTGAGGGCTTTGAAGAGCATGTCCCCTCAGATAACTCATGAGCCCCTAACCTTGGATTAACTCGTGTGGGGGAAGGCTCACTCCCGAGTCCTGCTTTCCCTCTCCTTTATCCCCTGCCTCTGCACTGTACACCATCATATGCAGATTTAGTGGTCTGTGAAGTTTTGGCTTCACCCTCTTACCCCACCCCAGTCTCTGGCCTATGACCTAAGACCTTCGCTGATTTGAAGATTGAATTTGCTGGATCTATTCTTGCTGAATAGGCTCCCCTAAAATACATCCTGATTTATGTGTCACAGGGCGCCCTCCCCCAAAACAGCTGGGGACTCAGACAGGGAGTTATAACTTCACTTGTTTACACGTTCATGCACGGTCACACCGAATTTTCACCACCACTGCACAAGACATGCTCCACCCTTTCTCATATGGTAATTTAAACACATGCATGATAACCGTCATGGTTAGTCACATAACAAAATGCATCACTTGGTCACTGAAGGCTGTAGAGCTCATTATATTCATCCCTCAGACTCTGGCAAAACAACCTGCCCACTCCACTCTACATATGGCTTTCTTGGCTCTTGTGCTTCTGTGTTGTGAACTTTGACTCACTGTGTTTGTCACTAGTGAGCACCAAATGCATTTGAAACCATGATAGTTATTTCTGTATCAGTTGCCTTTTCTTAGCTGGTAGTGTTATTAATGTAATAGTGTTTAAAATCTACATTCTCAAAAATGGAACGCACAGATTGATGTCATATTTAAGTATTCATCGTAGTCTTTGATAGCGATAGGGATTTTTATTTAGATCTGCGTCACATGATGTGCAATTATTTTGAGTGATGTGACATTCTTGAAATGTACACACTGCCCCTCTGATACAGTTCACATTGTGGAAGTGATCTCCTGTACAGTAGGCAATCCTACAGCTGATCCTGCAATCTGATTGGGTTGTAACCACTCTCCGACTGTTACCATGGATTCTGTGCTTGTGTGTTGTGCTGTGTGAAGAGCAATATGTCACTGCAGTGGCTTATCAGGAGCTTGTACCTTCCAGCCACGTCTCTTCAATATGTCGGAGGAGAAATGTGTCTGAGACGTGATGGAGACATTCTCTGTCTGACTGCTGGCCTAAGGATAGGATTATGAGACGATGGGTCATATAAGATTTTGAAATTAGCAGGATGGAAAAAGTACTAGAGTTTCTGAAGAAATAAGTATAATCAAAACACAATACGTTTTCAGTTAAGTCCTTTCTATAAAACAGCAATTGTAGAAATGACAAACCAACAATCAGTCCTGCTTGAGCCTAATTTAAAGGCCTGTATTTGATTGAACAGTCGCACAGTGCTGGTGACCCGTCCTCTTTTTATAATCCTAGGCTAAGGACACATTTGGTCATTACATGGCCTGTTGCTTGTAAGACAATGCCAAACAAGCATGGTGTCATCCTCTGATTAGGCCACAGATGTTTCCAAAGTGTCCCGTGAAGATTTCAACCAAAATGTCAAATTCTAAAAAAAACAAAACAAAACAAAAAAAAAAAACCAAGAAAACTTTTTATGACATTTGAGGTTATTTTTGGACTGATTTCTAGCTCAGCATCATGGCCCTGGTGTGCGTTCTTTCATGCGTTACCAGAATGGTCCAACCTTCACTTTGTGACACTGTAAAATGTTTTTGCTTGCCTTTACATGGTCATGTAAGACAGCACTAGTTGTCATTTCTACAAAAAAAATTAAAAAGGTAAAATAAAAAGTTAAATGAATTAAATATGGCTTTTTTAGGACACTGACACCATCAATATCCCCAGGTCAGTGCAGTATGCGGTCAGTAGCCATGACAGAATATTATCATTTTGTTGCTCACTTTTAGCATTTTATTGATTGTCAGTTGTTTTTATTTGCTTTACTCAATATGATTATTGTTTTATTAATGGGTACATTTCTCTTATTGTGCATTTTCTTGATTGAAGGTTTGGAGATAAAAAGGTTTTCTTATATGGCTATAGCAAGATTTTCTCTGCTGTTATTTCTAAATAAAGATGTGGTCTTGCTGGGTTACATTCCTTTGTTTGCCTGTTTTGTAGACCAAAACATGTTTTTGTTATTAAGGCAGAGTAGAAACAGGTAATGGATGATTGTTAGTGTTTTTTAATCAATGGGAGTATTTTTTTGAAATCTGCAGGCAGGATGTTTCCAAACACTAACATTGCAATAATCACAACTTTGTTTCCTATTCTTCTTCTCTAACAAAACCCTTTTTGCAACAAGACATTGAGATTTCCAAATGTGGTTTAAGCACGGCAATCAATACACATTTTGAAATAAGCACACATGGATTTACCAGCTTAAGAGTTTGTTGTGTTCATGTCTGTGAAGATATCTGGGTTAGCTCACAAGTAAATCTAAAGCCCTGAACCTCTAGGTGGCAGCAGAATACTGAGAGACGGGATGATGTTTTTCTCTGGGAATCATGATGCTCAGTCCCTTGCCTGCCTCTGACGTCAAGCAGCTTGGCACGGTCTGTGGAGCCTCACTGCAATCTAGAAATACAAGTCAATGATGTTCTCCCTCGAGCAGAGAAAATGAATAAATTCTTGTGAATTATTTGCCTTCAAATAAATGCCTAACACAGGCTGACATATGAGCAATTAGTAGGAGGAAATGGTACAGATAAAGCAAATATCTGTTACAAAAATATACTGCATCTAGACTACAAATCCTATTTTAATCCTACCTACCCTGCTCACTGCAAATCACCCACGACAATGAGGTTTGATTACATTTGGTTTATAAATAGGCAGTAATGATTCATTTCTAATCTGCCCACTAACGTTGCAGTGCTGCCGTAGAGATATTTATAGCACTGATCCTGTTGGAAGGAGTCTTTGTTGTCTGTGAGGGTCTGTGTCACAGTAGTGGAATCAACAACAGGTCTACTTTTCAGCTGTCACTCCTCGATGAGCACGGTCAACCAAACTTAGCCCTCTCAAATATTAATTAAGGCTGTCGAACAAAACAAACTGTCCTGGTCTATTCTTGAGTCCACTGCGGTCACTTGATTTGATGTTCAGGGGATCTTAAGCATTAACAGATCAAGTAGACTGATGTTTTTATGACCATATGTAGTACCATTAAAATATGTGACATGACTAGAGGCAAAAAGGAGTCTCCGTCTCAACAGCTTGCTATCCTGCTTTAGGAGTCTTTGACTTTGTCCTGGCATAACCTCAGGATTGTCTGCTGTCTCTTTTGAATAGCCATCTGGCCAGATAAGGATAATTACACTTGATCCTATTAGTCTGCGGGCAATTGGATTGACATAGCACAAATGTAGATGTGACATAGTCTTTATATGTGTGTTCACAGTTAGAGCTATTTTCCACTGCCCTTCAGACACTTCCACAGTGCTCTTGAGCATGACTTGAAACGATAGATTCCCTGAAGAAAACTAACCACAGGCTCCCAAGAGTGCCCGAGGGATCCTATGCAGCCATCCAACTATTCTATTACTGAGAGAGGCAGTCTTTTAGGAGCAAATCTAATAATAGGAAAGAAAAGGCGCACAAGTGAAGTGATGCTCTCATGTGTCTCATATAGGATGATGAAGTCTGTGTGCATCATCCATCTTTCTTCCACCCACTGTCAAACCTATCAAAGCAAATTTGATGTTCACATGCAGAGGATGATTTTAGGAGTGGGGGGGAAAGAGACCATAAAAAGAACCTGGAACATAATTGCATGCTTAATTGGCCCATGATTCATCATACCCAGTCGGCTATTTTAGTTTATCCTCACCTTTGTCTTTCTTTGATTCCACAGTTTGACAGCATCACCCCCCCCGCTTCTCTCTCAGTCCTCCTTAGAAGAGCAGAGATATAGATTATAGAAATTAACTTCTCTCTTTCCACCACTCTATCACACACACAAAGGAGTGACATCATTCTGTCAGTGGGAGAAAATAGCATGCTTTCCATTGACATCACTCTACATCCCGTTGCTAGGAGACAGGGGAGTCAACATTAGTTACTATGGTGACCGCACTTCACCTTCAAAGCTCCTGACCTTTTTGGTTGTCTGTGATAGACTAGAATGCATGTGTGCAACACAAGGAAAACTGCGGCCCTGTTGTGTAACATGAGCAGCCAAGGTCTTGTTGACTCATTCACTGCAGTAGTGATTTTTTATAGTAGGTTATAGATGAAAAAGACTGTTGAGACAATACACAACATGCCCTGCAACAACTGATGTGTTGCTTTACATCAGTGGAAGAATGAATCCTGTAGAAAATTCTGTTACATAATGTAACATCACACTGCACTATAATGTCAGGCATGTCTGTGACAGCTGTTGCATCCTATGTCAGAAGATGAACTGCGTTTATATGCAGCATCAGAAGTTAAGTTACTGGGCGTACTACGATGGAGTCGGGGTAGAGTGCTTGTCACATAGAGCTTTGCTCATAAGCAGCCGACCTCGGTTCAAATACTGGCTAAAGTGGTCCTTTGGTGTGTGTCTTCCCCCTCTCTCTCTCCCATTATTTCCTGTCTACTGTATAATAAAAGGTGTCTGTGCTACAAAAAATCTTTAAAAAAAAAGTTGTTAACATTTGGTAAAGGACATAAAAATAAGAAGAGCCACAAGTGGAGACTTGAATGAACTGATATAGTTTATTTATAGATATATGCATTTCATCCTTTAATAGATTCACTTGTTACAGTGTCTACTGTGTTTACCTGAGGACAGTGACTTTAAAGAGGTCCAGCATCGGCGAGTGGTAAAAATAATAAAAGAGCAACAAAAAACAGCACAAGAGAAAGACTGATACATGTAGATTCAAGCTAGTTCAGGAGATTGAAATGGTTTTAAAGCAAAAATATGTACCAGGTTTGGTAAACTATAACATGCTGATGATAAAATTGGTAACACAGCTAGATCACAGTGACCGGAAAACAGCCCCTTCACACTAACTACAGGAGCTTCAGATTCATATAAACAAGAAAGACGTTTGACGGAACTGTGTGGCTTCACTGCGCCGTAAGACATTTCTCACAAGATAAGATTGGCTGGTCGGCACCAGTTGAAGCGGTCAGCTAAATCACACATTGCACAGTGTTACAGAAACTACTATAGACTACTCAAAAGACAATTTTGTCCTAAGTCCCAGAATTTGACATGTTTAAAATGGTATTGAGAGCAACAGCAAGGAGAGTCAATGGCTTAAAGTGTAGTTCAAGCGCCGCTCCAATATTGTTTCAATTTCTGTCCTTTTTTGGCACAATTGGAGATGCTTTTTCAGCTGTCATTTGCTAATTGAGTTTAGCAGGCGCATCAATGCCAGTCCTCTAGAGAGGGATACAGGCAGAGGTGGGCATTACAGGGCTTTTTTGGATTAGGTTGAGTTCAGGGCCAGTTTTCCACTCCAAGTCTGGTCCTCTGTGCCACCCTGCACATGGAGGGGTAATGTTGTCCCAACAGGACATTCTTCCACCCCAGCACCACCCACATCCTGCCTCTACAAGGCATCCCTTCATTCCCAGAAAGGGCACAAAGCTCATCTGCTTCTACAGTTATCCAGACAAAAGATCTTTGATCTTGATGAGTTGATGATTACAAGTGTTGCTCCAGTGTAGTTAAGGGCAACCTTCCCACTGATGGATGAAGCTACCCTTTCCTGACAAGGCGGACTACATTCTGTTTGGTTACTTTTTTACATCAGCTCTGTTTCTCACCTTTGGCTTTCATGTGCAAAAGTTACTTGAGTAAACAAGCAGGATAACAATTTTTCTTTTAAGAGCTAAAATCTATCTCTACGGACTAACTGGGAAAAGTTTATTCCCCAGTTTGTATAAAAGGGTAATTATACCCAGTAAAAGGTAAACAATGGTACACATACCTGTATACTCATTAATAATTCTCTGGGAATTATATTTGTCCTTTTTTCCCCATATACTATAAATGGAAACAGATTACACTAGTGCCTAACCCAGGTAACTATAGTGCTGATTTGTATATTGGTTAGAGTTGTCAAGTCCTCATATGTACATGTAGTCTGTACTATGGCTCTGCTCCATAATTTATGACACAGATAAAAAACCAAGGGCAATACATACAAAAAAAAAAAACCTAGGGTCAATGACATGGCAACAGCAAAACATACTAACAGCATTGTTTCATGACACATATCCACATTGAGGTTCTAAACAAACATATCATATTTAACACCGATAAACAGATAAAATGCACTGACAGCAAGCTAAATAACAGTGGTTTTACAAGGAGAAACACGGTGGGATAACGACACCACGTGTGATGATGATTCTTTGAACCCATCACCAATAAATGTACGCAACATTCCTTTTTCTCCTAACCTCTTCAATAGAAAAGGTAAGCAATCTCCACTGAAGCCATGCATAGGGTCAGGAGATGCATTTACTACTCCCTTTCTAAAAGGCATGGAGTGCTGGGTCCCAGAAAGGGATCTTCCAGCTCTCTGGACTGAACAGGCCAAGACAACTGAGTCTTCAGTATCTTTGCTGAACACTTCATTGTCCAGTCAACCCTGTCTTCCATCACTCACTGCGTCTTCTCATCCAGCACCTTATTCTTCTCACCCTCATTGGCAGCTGTAGACTTCCAGTATTGATGGCAGGCCAACTCCAGCAGCTCCAGCCCTCCAATCAGCTTCTGTTGGGCCAAATACACTACAACCATGACCAGAAAGTAGAGCCTGAATGGAGCCCACAGCCACAGACCAGTGAAGCACAGAGCAATAAAACTGCTCCAGTAAAGAAGGGAGGCAGCTTTTATCAGAGCCACTCGCAACTCTGATTTACAAGGTGGCACATGTGCAACACCGTCCCTGTCAAAGCCTCTGGGTTGGTCGGAATAAAAGTCCCGCAGACGAGCCTCCTTCTCTGCCCAGCGCTCTCGACACCAAGACTCCAAAGCAGAGGAAGAGGTAGGCAGTGATGACACTGGATAGCGGCGGACATGAAAATGAATCTCACGGGGGAAAAGCCCCAACATGAGATGACGTTCTGTCTGAGGGATGTTCTTGGGGTACGCCACTGTAATGTCATGGACGGCATCCAGATTGTCTCCTAAGAAAAAGGGACACATTTTTAATCATTAAAAAGGTATAGTACTGGCTGATAAGAGATGTAAGAGTCAAGACAGGAAATTATATTCAAAAATCAATATAAAATACACAATTTTCAGTACACAAAAGATTGAATCCACTGTAAACTACACCATTTCAGAAATAGACATGACAGTGCAGGAAGACTTAATATCTTTTTTTCCAGAACCACACAGGTTATTATAACTGTGTTCTCAGCCCTTGACTCCACTATGTGCGTACATCTAATTATCCAGTGGCTTATTGCTTCATCCCCTCTCTGCCTTTAAACCTACCATGAACTCTACACAATCATCACTGAACTGCAGTGCCCTTACAACGCAGAGGGCAAGCTGAATGAAATATCAAATGGACAGGATGACACCTGCCAGCACCTGCTCCTTTACGGCTCAGCTCTACCACAGTAAAAATAGAGCTGAGTGGCACAGTGGACTTGGACAAAGAAAACACGCGCAGCATGTCAGTCAGCGGTGCAGAGAGAGCGAGAGGAGAATTTGCTAAGTCTGATGACATCACACTGATTCACAACACCTGCTTGGAGAGTTGGTGCAATGCTCAGCATCCAGGATGCGTGGGGGCTGAGACAGCAGGGCCAGAGGTGGTATTAAGAACTTTGGAGAACTGCCAGAATTAGCTCATAGGGAAACATTAGAATCTCAGGGGTGTTGTAATGGCTGGCAGTGTGATGAGGCATAGGTCTGAGACTTTGAAGAATAACAGGTATGATCTCTCTCTTACAAACAGCGTCAGTGGAATAACTACAGTCATCATGGTAGCGTGCCTTTTTCCTTTGCTTTTGCTGATATAGATATTTACATGAGGACACGCTCCGCTGTCCAAAAACAAATATAATCTTAACTGAACTGACAAATAGCNATGCCTTTTTCCTTTGCTTTTGCTGATATAGATATTTACATGAGGACACGCTCTGCTGTCCAAAAACAAATATAATCTTAACTGAACTGACAAATAGCCAAGTCAGTACAATACTTTTATTACAAATTGACCAGTTTCTTGTTTAATGTAGTATTTCATAA
This sequence comes from Rastrelliger brachysoma, assembly GCA_024605115.1. Lineage (NCBI taxonomy): Eukaryota > Metazoa > Chordata > Actinopteri > Scombriformes > Scombridae > Rastrelliger > Rastrelliger brachysoma. The sequence continues at coordinate 14,196 of JANJYP010053305.1, forward strand.
TGTCACCAGCTATTTTTGTGGATCACACCTGACCTTTTCGTAGTCTGTCCACAATGAAGGTGAATCCGGTGGAGCGAGGATGCAGCACATACTCAAATTTCGGCAGGTTGTTCTGGGCGGCAAACACGTCACTCTTCGCTCGAGTGTTTTCTGCAGAGGACACAGATACAGGATAAACATCTGACACATCAATAGAAGAGCCTTTAAAATAAATTGGTTGTTTCATCCAAAAATGCTGAAAAGCTACAATTACGGTTTCCAAAATAGCTTCAAATATCTTGTTTTGTTCACAACCCAAATATTCAGTTTCCTGTCACAGAAGACTAAAGACGACTCAAAACAATTAAGTGATACTCAACTTGGGTGGCAACTAATTTTTTAGTTGGCAACTAATTGATTCATTATTTTAGTTCTCATATTAACTTAGAAATCATATGCTAGAAATTAACACTGCAGTTCAATGTGTATATACTGCACATATTACTGTTTTTAGGTTTATTTATTCTATTTTAAAAGTGAAAATGACCTTTTCACCCATGCACTGTCAATAACATTTTTTCTATTTTTGTAATGAGAGTACAATTAACATAAAAATGATAGTTAATGATAGTTCATTTCAATTTGCTATGCAGCAGTCTTATTTTTTATTTTCNTCTATTTTTGTAATGAGAGTACAATTAACATAAAAATGATAGTTAATGAGATTTCATTTCAATTTGCTATGCAGCAGTCTTATTTTTATTTTCAGGCTAATTTAGTAATTGCACTTCTTACTTGATAGCTGCTTACCTATAGTCCTATACCTATAGTGGAACAACCACATTTTTACCCTTTTTTAAACAGTAGAACTTAATTGAGAAGCCATACAGAATAACATCACTAAAACATCAGTGTTACATTATAAAAACAGTAACGATAATAGTAATGTTGGTAAACGGGATGTGCGTACATTAATGAAACAAATCCACCAGTGACAAAGGCTTACACATTTGTGAAAAGCAGAGAGGGATATAAACACAGGAAAGATGAGTGTTTATTAACCAAACATTCCTCAGGAACTTGTTGCAGGAACATGTAAACTATATCATGACTCATTAGTCATATTATGTAACTTGTAGGACAAAAGGACTGTGGACAGTTTTGTCTTGATCAGGATGACCCGTTAGGACAAAGCTCTGAATTGTGATACTTATACAATCTTTCAATTTGCATAAGCTTTTCAAGTTTAAAAAGGGATCATGGTAATTTTTTTAGAGTGGCTTAAGTTCACCCTGAGCCTTATCCTGTATATTAAGGTCTGTATATATGTTTCTGGAATATGGATTGGAGTAAAGAACAGAACAGCTTTTGCATAAGATGTCCAAACATGCTGGATACATGCCTTTGTTTCTTGCGTCAAATAAAGCCTTGAGGTTTAAAAGGTTTAAATGTGCAAGNATATATTAAGGTCTGTATATGTTTCTGGAATATGGATTGGAGTAAAGAACAGAACAGCTTTTGCATAAGATGTCCAAACATGCTGGATACATGCCTTTGTTTCTTGCGTCAAATAAAGCCTTGAGGTTTAAAAGGTTTAAATGTGCAAGTGTGTGTACACACACACACACACACACACACACACACACACACACACACACACACACACACACACACACACACACACACACAAAAAGTGTAATAATCTTTGAAGCCCTAAAGCTGCTGGCCAAGTGTGATGTAACATCATTGGACCATTCATGACATCATGATGTAAAGAGAGGTTAAGCCTCCGCTAGTAAAGCTACTCTGAACTTTGATTGGCTTAATTGTGATCTAAAAGGGCTTTAGACACTGGTGTCACTTGTTGCTTGGACTGAAAGATCAGAGCATTCTTGCAGAAATGACTGTGTGCCATGTGTGTCAAGGGATTTGGTTATGCCTTATCACTTGGAAATTATGTTTGCATAACAATCTAAGTGTAAAGGCGTAAGACAGGTGTAAGGCCACACTCAGCTCTGGAAACTGAAATGTGTGCAAAATTGTCACAAAAATGGATGAAGTGTTGCGTTCTTTACTTCTCACCAGTGAGATCTGTGCCCTCAGGGAACAGAAGCAGCTGCAGAGGCTCTCTGATGTCACAGAAGTAGTCCAGCATGTTCTCCAAGTGTTTCTTGTCAGTCTCCCAACGACGCTGAATGAAGACAAAGCAGGCCACCTGCATTGCCCAGCCTGGGAAGTGTATGCAAAGTATTTTTGTGAAACTGATAACTTCTTACACTCGACTGATTCTGTAAGACTTTCCTCAGTAAAAGGAATTTTTGATAAGATTCAATCATTGCCAGCAGTCACCATAATCTATAACTACCTGTGAAATCAGGCCTGTCAACCCACTATCTCCTTGCAGGAAAAAAACACTAACCTTCTTCATCCACTGCTCTGAATTTGCAATGCACTGTTCCT
>JANJYP010053333.1:0-30370 GCA_024605115.1 Rastrelliger brachysoma
GAGAGAGGCAGTTACACACAGCAGGAGAGTCTGAGTGCTCTCCTCCATCAGAGACTGTTGATTAAAATTTCATTGGCGAAGGCTGGAGGTCGTAGGTGACTCTGTGTGTGTGTGTGTGTGTGTGTGTGTGTGTGTGTGTGTGTGTGTGTGTGTGTGTGTGTGTGTGTGTGTGTGTGTGTGTGTGTGTGTGTGTGTGTGTGTGTGTGATGAAAGCCTCCTCTCTCCATGCACTCACTCACTCCTGTACTCTCACTCTCATTGGCTAATTACGTGTCTTTGTCTCCAGCTCTCGGCTGTTAAATTGCTCTCTCTTCTTTTCAAAGTAAAAGCACTGATTTGACTTGTTTCAACTGTTACCATCTCACTCAAATGTACAGAATGAGGGATTACTGTAGCAGGTAGTTGACTGTATAATAGTAATAAGCTAATCCTAGGACAATCAGTCATCATTCTTATCAAATATGTCCAAGAAATTGTACAAAAATTTGATTACTTCATTAGTTGCTGTACCTAGAAAAAAGATTTCATCCCTTTACTGGCTCCACATTCTTACATTTAAGGATTAATACTAAATATTTAGATAAAAAATATGTATGATTTTAGGATATATTTACAATTTTAAGACAGCTGGAAAGCTGCTTCATGGAAAACTGCTGAGCTAAGTTATGTTTCATCAGTGCATCAGTTTCATCAGTGCAATGACAATAAAGCATCTACTCTAAACACTAAATAGTAATTCTATAATAATCAAATTTAACAAGACATAAAATATTAAACAGAATAAAATACAAAAAAATTAAAAGATGTTATATTTAGTTTAGTTTTAGTTTAGTTTATTTTGCACAAATCAAAATTTACACAAAAAATATATAATAAATAAAATATACTAAAATAATATAAAATAAAATAAATAAGATAGAAATAAAATAAATAAATAAAAAATAAAATAAAATCTGTTAACAAGTTAACATTTAATTGAGAATACTCAAATGGGCTTATTTAACGGCTTCACCTTAAATATTACAAAAAACCCAATATGACTGCAAACCAAATAATTACAATACATACATGTAAACAGAAAGTGTGAGTGTCTTAGTATGTGCGTGACCCCCTGCTAGTGACCTTCAGGAGGATGGCAACTAGTATGATTCATGTAAATTAAATGATCATTAGAATTTTTATTTGATAGGAGCTTCAATACAAATCACGTTACTGCTCCTAAAACAGTACTTTATTCATACGTCATTTATTTTAATAAAAGCATGTTTGGACGACTGCTAACGGTCGATATATCCCCTCTGGATTTCATCATTTGAATATTTTTCGACGTCTGACAAACTAATTGATCAATTAGTCAATTAAAAAACAAAGTCTGATAGATGAATTATTGATGAAGATGACGGTCAGACTGAGGCGTGTTCCCTTTTTTTTTCTTTTTTTTTTTTTTTTTTTTAGAACAGATCAACCTTCTTTCTGATCAAAGTTGGGTGGGTGGGGGGCGGGGTATTGGGGAGATGGAGCTGGGTGGGTGGTGGTGGGGGGACAGGGGGTTCCAGTGATGTTTCTCTGCTCTTCCGTGGGGTCTCGTCTCCATTAACCTCTTTTTATTGAAGCCTTCTCCTGCTTTTCAAATCTGTCCCCACAGGAATCTCTTCTGCGTTTGTCGTACTGCTTTTTCAATTAACACAGAGTGAGAGGCTACCTGACCACACCACCAACACACACACACACACACACACACACACACACAGTGTGTGTGTGTGTGTGTGCCTCTGTATGACTGCTGCAGCTTTTATCTTTGTGTGGCTCAAGATTTCACCATATGTTAATATGGACTATGTTCATTTTATGCCAATATTTATAGTAAACATTATATTAGGACAGTTGCAGCTAATTTGCATATTGTGTAAAAAGACTAACTTCAGCAGTTACTCTAAATACTATCTTTCAAAGCCTTCACAGTGACTGACAGATTGCCCCTACTTGCCTCAATAGTGTGAAACATTTTAAATTAGAACCCATGACAAACATGAACTCAATAAATAGTCCCATCTATTTAAACTGTTTGGACATAATTGGCTGCTTTTTAACCGGGGAGTCCCTTAGGAGCCTGATAAATGAGTATTTTTTTAAGCGCTAATGAAAACAGAAGCAGAAAACAATGATATGAGGTCATTAGGATGAAAATGATGATGAAAAATTGCACCTGTGAGATATGATTTTTTTTTTTTTTAGAAAAAAAAAACATTGGGATTAATGGTTTCAGTTTCAGTTCTTCTGCTTTATTGTGAAAAACATTGTAATAAAAGATACAGAGAAATTAAATGAAAAACAAACTTCCTGCCAACGGAATACAGAAAGTGATGACGTGATTTAACAGTAAAACAAACCACGTTTCAAAAAATCACTTCCATCCCTTATTTCTCTTCACTTCAGTTGTCTAGCAGCGGAAAGCTTTGGCAATTTGGTTTTCACGGTTTTGAGGATGTATAGAAACTCTGTGAGACATGTGAGGAAGAAAACACTGGGATGAATACGGTGGAACAACCATCGTAACCACATCAAAGCACCGTGATGATCAGAGTGGGTTTACTGGGATTGAGAGTAGCAGCAGCAGCAGCAGTAGTGTTGGAAGCAGAAGCAGGTTGAAATGGTCTCTTTCCAACAGAGAGTGTGTCTGTGGCTCGTTACTGCAGCTGGCTCTGGGACCTCTGCAGTGCAGGCGCGAGGAAAACCAGTGTCTCCAAAATGGCAGCTGTCCATAAGTAAGCCTGTGCTGCCTCTGTAAAAGGCCAGAAAAGCTTGTGGCCTGTTGGTTTGGAGCCTGTTTTTTTTTTTTTTTTTAATGATTTGGGCTGCAACCATTCCCTTGTAATTACTCACATCTCCACTACATCCCAACACCTCTGGGATGATGAACTGGGACACACTGTGACTGTGAGCCAGTTATCACCCAGCATCAGTGTGGAATCTCGCTGGTGCAAATCGCTGGAGTAGTCACGTTCCAAAAAAAAAAAAAAAAAAAAAAATTTAGTGGTAAAGCCTGCAGTAGATTAATACTCACGGGGTTTTTGGAACAGCAATGTTCAAGCACATTCTGGAATCCACATACTTTTGTATTCTGTGCTTAACATTGTGTGTAAAGATGCTGATGGTGTTTGGGCTGCTGCAGCATCTCTCTGGAGGGATGTAGATCTAACTGTATTCTAATATACAGAGTGAAGAGCAATGGAGCGGCTCCTAGCATTTTAACAGGAATGAAATGATCCTGCAGTTATAAAAAGCTTGAAGATTTTAAAGCTCAATACAGTTACAGAGGCTTATGGTCAGTCTCATTTTTTCAAGGGCCACATCCCAGCTAGCATGGGTACTGAGTGGACATGGGCTTGGACTGGGCAAATTTTGCAGGTCCCACATGGTTTCAGTAACATGGGCCCTGCATTTGTAACTCACCTATTTGGGCCACATAAGAGATGTAAGTGGGTTAAGTAGGCATGAGTATAAACATGGCAAACTGTACAGGTCACATAGGCCACTTGTATAACTCACTCATTTGCGCCCCACCTTAAACCTAGTCAGAACCCATTTGAAGCCCATATGGGCTAACATATTTGGAGTCACCATGGAAACTGCGGACAAACCCTCATGGACCCATATTTGCAGCCCAAATGCAGCCCAAAGTAACCATATAATGTTACTTCACTGACCTTGAGCTGCAACTTAAAAATGACAAATTCAAGCCAAAGCGTCATGTAATATCCCTAATAACTCTTTAGGGTTGAAAGTTTAAATTGAAAGTATTTCAATGAGAGATGCTATTATGGATGTTTATGGAAGTTAACAGATAAAGATAGATAATAAAGGATTAAACTAACACTTTATTTGTATGTTGAATGTTACATGTGTATGAACAGTGCTATATTATCAGTCAGTAGATGAAGTACAGAAAGTATTGGACTACAAGCCTTCACATGTAGAGATGCAGCTACAGAAATCGTACGTGGTTGGTGTTACCTGTGTGTGGTGGTGAGGCCCAATGTAACAGCTTTTCATGAGATCCAGAATCCCTGGCAGCGCCCCCTGGCTAAACATGATTGGATGACACCAAACGAGACACAACAAAGGATCAAACGATATTAGTAACTTGATGATACTTCAGGCGAGTGTTAAAACATCTGGTTTTTCTGTTGTAATTAGACGAAAGGATGTGTAAGTAACGACTCTGGAGACGCCGCTGCACAAACTCAAACAGCTCCGGCATTGTCACACAAACTGCACTTCAGTCTCTTAACAAAGCGCCAAACACACACACACACACAGAGTCACTCTAACGCTCACTCTGACATAAAGGCAGCAGCAGCAACTCGCTGCCAATGGCTCCCTGTTTGATATTGTACACACATGCCGGAGCACGAGGCATTACATATTCACACACATCAGTTAGAAGTCATTATGCTCTTCTCACTCTTACAAACACACACATCAGCATCAGCAAATTAGCTGAATAAAGAGCCCTCTTTTTGCCTTTTCTTTTGGAGTGGCTAATTAGCCATCAGAGCCCGCTGCGTGGAGAGAGCGAGATCCATCAAGAGGTAGAGCTTCAAAGAGCAGTTTATGGAAAGCCAAAGCACTTTAATTAGGACCTATTTGTAGGAGAAAGCGAAAAGAAAAACATCATTTGAAGCCAAAAAGCTGTATAATGTGGAGAAGGATAGAGTAAACACACACACACACACACTAATGCACACAAAAGATAAAGAGAGAACAGGAGAGAGAGAAGGATTAGACTTGAAGAGGTGATATCTACACGAGGAGGTTTTATACAGTAGAGCGGCGCGAGGGGACGGTGATTCCACGCGGTGAACATCAGTCATGTGCTGAGCTCAGTGAGGAGGATGAGATAGATGTGACTGTCACGCAGCTGTACCAATCAAACTGTCAGACATGTGGAATCTACACGGAAATGTGGCGTGATTTCATCTCAAGTCACCTTGTAGATAAACAAGACTGCTCATGTTCACAGTTTTATCATGGACCATACCAATATTTTTGCACTTTTTTACTTCACCCTTACATACCATTGACTCGTTGTAACATTTGACAGCGGTCAAAAACGCCACAAATGTCTTTAACTTTGAAATTTGATGCCTTTTCATAAAATGGGCCCAAAATGCACAAAAAATGCTGCTATAAAGTTTTGTCCATTGAGGATGTTCTGGGTCAAATGTGACCCGCATCTATGTCCATGTGTTTCAATGAAATGAATAGTAGATAGTGTTAATAAGATAGTAGCTATGGGGATTTCTTTTTATGATGTAGCAGTAAAGAATGAGCCTTTATATCTACATAAGGAGTAGGTCTTCTTAAGTGAGTCTGCCATGTTTCTACAGGAGCCCAGAATGGACAAACCAAACATAATTCACAGCCACTGTAGGCTTTTCTACACACTGCAATCTGCAACCTCATCACTGCTCCTTTAAGAAATTGTTTACAGTATATTTTTGAGTGTTTATGGCCACATTACTGCATTGACAGTTAGCCATGGTAACGCACCAACAAATGTAAAAAAAAAAAAAAAAAAAAAAGCTTGCAGGTTTTTAAATATTTAAATACTGCTTCAGCGAATGATTTATGAAGAGTGCATTCAACACATGAAGGATGCACGGTTTGTTTGGGCAAGAAAAACAGTAGAATGTACAGAGACCTTTTGTTTGTTTACACAAAACTCCACAGGGCGACTTTAAATGAATCATCAAACTGCTGGCTTCTGTACATACGTTTGTTATGCATGTGCACTAGTTTACATTGCAGCTGACATTAATAATAGACATATTTGCTGTTGATGGTGATGGCACAAATCTCAGTAATAAAAATAAAAATATATCAAAAACAAGATGTGGGGGAGGTTAAAAAAAAAAAAAAGATTTGTCCTTTCCTGCTGAGGCCTTCAGGCATGGACGCACTACTCTGGTTTTTCCACTTGTTTGAATTTTTCCAGACTGACCAGCGTGTGTGTGTGTGTGTGTGTGTGTGTGTGTGTGTGTGTGTGTGTGTGTGTGTGTGTGTGTGTGTGNGTGTGTGTGCGTGTGTTATCCACTTTGAAGTAAAAAATAAATAAACCTCTCGTCCTTTTCTGCACACTGTGTCATTGATGTTCACTTTAACACATGATTCCCATTCATGTCTTAATCACAAGAACATGGTGAGTAGCTTGTTTCTATATGGAGAAACAAACATAAGCAAAGAGTTATTGTTGTAATATTACAGAGTAAATGTGTGTGTAGTCCCTTTCAGCAGAAGGTTTTGGACTTCAGCACTTGTTTTTTCGCTGACTATCATCTGGCTGTGACATGGACAGAACATGTTTTTCAGTTTTCTTCCCTACATTTGACGGAAGGAACATGCCAGAGGCTCTGCTGTTGCTGGTCTTTGTTTCCAAATTTCCAGCTGGAAGTTATGACGATGATGATGATTCTTAAAAAAATTAAAAAATAAAGTGTCCTAGAATATCTACTAAAATCAGTTCCCAAACAACACAGAGGTTAGGAAGAGGCCATGTAGCTGCACAGACAAAATATAATATATGGGTCAACGACATGATGCAACCTAATGTCAATTGGTGTAACCAGTGTTTTTCCATGAAAAACGGTTTTATACAGGAAATACATGTGGAAAAATGATTGTTTTTAGAATATGTTCAGTTTGATACTGACACAATGCTTTAAAATTTAAATGTAGAAATATTTTAATTTCTGTAGGTGGATACAGTATTGAATATTTATGATTCTTTTGTGGTTACACCATTTGACATTTTTAAACTTTTGGTAAAACATGGTGCAAATGTCATTTCAAATGACAAAACCAACAAAAATACTAAATATACATTTTTAACAAACCTGATGCTGCTTTTAAAACTAATTTTAAATATATTTTTTGAATTGTTCATTGCCAAAAAAGGCCTGGTTTACACATTAGAGTTGTTAGTGAGGAGAGTGAGTCATGTTTAACATTCTCATTCTGACCACAGCTGATGTCATTTCTGTCTGAATGCAATCACCACATGTGCTGCAGATCATTAGAGGAAGTTTCACTCCACAGAAACATGTAAATGGTTTAATCCCACTATTGTCCTAAAGGGAATGTTGTTAACTTAATAAGTGTATGCATGTAAACACAGACGGAGCAACTCCCACTGAATCCACTTCAGTCTGTTTGCTTAGCTCTGTCCTCGATGATCCTTTGTCTGTCAAAAGCTCTTAGCGCTCCCCATCCAGAGCCCTCTGCTCTGTGCATTCATTATTAATGGACCTCAGCAGGCCAAGAACACACACACATGCACGCATACACACACACACACACACACACACTGGCAAGCAGCCCCCCTGCACATCACTGGTAGCTATTCTAGATGAGATATTAAATCAAACACTCAAAAACATGAAGGGAAAGAACGGTCATTGAGGATGCAGAAGGACAAGATGGAGCTTTTTCCTTTTGTTTTTTGGCTTCGCTTCTAGTTTCATGAATTACACACTCATATCCACACACACACACACACACACACACACACACACACACTGATCACATCCAAAAATATCAAGAAAACAAACACTAGAATTGCTGCACAGACATTATTTAGAGATTTAATATAACATACAATATGCTGTGATTTTCACTTTAGAGATGACCTTGCATTTGGCCTTGACTTTGACCTCCAAACATAGCACCACTGAAATAAACAGCAGTGAAGTGAAGCATTTTTTCATATGACAGTTTATGTGAACAGATTAATAAACTGTAGTGATGATGAATGATTTCCTGCACAAATTCAACAACTTTGGATAAATTAGCTGGTTATAAAAGTACAACTATAGAAGTAACGGTCAAATGATGTTGTTTCTATGGTTACATCTGTTAAGAAACAAGTCTGACACTATATAAATAGCTAATTTGGCTGAATTCCATGTATCTGGTTCTTACTTTCTGGCAATATAACAAAAAAAATGTGACATTAGTTATTTATGTTAATCAGATTTTGAAAGTAAACTGTTGCATTTTTAACTCAATCCAGTTTGCCAATCACATCACAGCAACAGACTTTAAAGCTCCCATCTCTTGAACTCTAGTTGACTCGTGTCCTGAAAATTCACAATCCTCTACCTTTGACTTTTTTGTTAGTGAAGCAGATTTTTTTCAGCTCAGTGCTGCACTGATTGTCCATCCAACTGTTGAAATTTCACCAAACACTGTGTGTGTGTGTGTGTGTGTGTGTGTGTGTGCGTGTAGCGTAGTGTGTGTGTGTGTTATCCGATGTGACCTTTCTCCATATGGTGTGGGACTGAGCAGGGGGACAGGAGGTGAGCCCCACACATGCTATCAGTCTGAGCTGTTAGCCAGCAGCCACTGACACACACATACACACGCACATACACACACACACACACACGCACACACACACACACACACACACACACACACACACACACACACACACGCTGCAGGCTCTACATGTCATTGTTACCTGATATTCATGGTGTGTAGGAGAAACAGTGGAAGAGAAGGTCATACGTGTGATGTCAGAGGCGGTGCGTTCACTGCCGGGCCGTGGGTTTTGATTGCCCACTCGCTCCTCCCGTGCACGCCTCGGGCTCTCGCTACCCTCTGCTACCTCCCCTCCCGTCCACCACCCACAATCCTCAGCATCAGTCCAGCCCCCGCCAGGAGACACACAGACCTTTTTCTATTTTTGATTTCTAGTCCAAGTACAAACAATGGTGCATGTGTGCCTCCAGAAATCATTAATAGAGAGTGTATTTACTGTATCAGAGAGAAGCAGTATTCATCGTATTCATAGAACTGTAATATTGTCTAAGGATGATGAATAATGGATTAAAACTCACAATACCAAAATGTAATTCTTGGAAAGGAAACAATTTTTTTTTCAATTCTTTTATTGTGTTAAGCAACAGTAAGACTCCAGAATCCTTCAGTATTAACTAACCACAAAACCTACATTCAGGGCAAAACTTGTATTAATTATACATATCAATATACTTCTCATGGTGACCTTTACCTCTCCAGTGTCTTCAATCTGTCATCTTGGGACACAAATCAAATATAATTAATGAGTAGCTCCCAGTGGCTGCCGGTAGAAGCAGCCATGACCGACTTTCCCAGAACTATATTGACCTTTTTAAACTTTTAAAAGAAAATAGAAATCCTGTTCTTTTCAGGCCTCTATAGATGACAAGGGTATGACTTAAAGGCAAAGTCCAAACCTTTTTTACAATCTTATATTATTACATTTCCAGTCATCAAAAACTATTTAATTGCAGGGTTCAAATGGGGTCATATATATGGAGCAATAATACATAATGAGTCTTGCTAATATATATTAAAAATACTACATAACAGGTTGACAGATTGTTTTGATGTTGAAGTATTCTTGTTATTAAAAAAATATTTTACCCTCAAAGTGTACCCCAAGTTTAACCCTTAAAGGAGCAGTGTGTCAGATTTAGTGCTATCTAGTGGTGAGTTTGCAGATTACAAGCAACTGAATATCCCGAAGTAGTTATACTGTATGTTCAGATTGGTAGTACCTACACAACACACCTCGTTTGGTTAAGGCATGAGAGGGGCATGTAGAAGAACCTGGGGTGGCTGTGAAACTTTGCAAAAAAAAAAATGTGAAAAGATACTATGTTTGGTTTGTCCATTGTGGGCTACTGAAGAAACATGGTGGTACAAGATGGTGGTCTCTGTAGAGGACCCACTCCTTATACAAATAGAGGGGCGAAAACATCACCAATCTTATTTTTAGGTGATATACCCTAATTACAAAAAATATTTACACATATTCTAATTCACGTCTGCCAATAAATTCTGCACATTGCACCTTTAACTACTGAGTCATGCATTTACAAGCGCTCATATGGGATTCAGCCAAAAGCTCTGGTGAAAGTGAATTAACCTTGAGTTTAGAATATTATATCACAAGTATATGCTCCCAAGGTCAAGAATAAATTGCTATGCTCCACTATTGTTGCTATGGTTACTTGAAATTTCATATAGCTCCTATAACAGTAGTGGACAGTTAACCAATCTTATATATAATATTTCCATGATATTATGGTCATGGAATGCTTAAATGGTCATAATGTTATTTAAATTCCTGACTGATATGATTTTGTCATCTTTACACAAATATAATGATCATCAACTTCAACTGTTCTTTTAAAATCAGGTGGATAACTAGAATGATGGGTTTATTTGTATTGTCCTGTATTGGGTTGGGTTTGTGATGCCTCTTGCACTTATACCATAGTAGTTTCTGTTGTAAGCCTCACATCTGGGTAACATACTGATGACCAAATAATGAAAACCGAAGAACTTTTTCTGAATCATTGAAGGTGTTTAGTATCATTTCCTTGTGTTTTGTTAGGGTACACTCACCAGATGGAGCTGCCTATTGCCTGTTGTTAGTGATCAATAAACAGTACAGTCATCAATCTACTATCCAAACAACTCTAGATAACCTGATGGCTATTTTCCAGTATTGTTTTCCAGATGCATTAGCAGTGACTGACCTAATTTAAACAGAGATATAATAGTCCCCTTTTGCATGCTTGACTAGATATTGTATTACACACAGCAATTACTGAAAGGAATACCAATGCTAACAAATCACAGCAACGATCTGGACAAAAGGCTAACCAGAAGGTTCTCCTTACAGCGCCAGTATCAGCGTTACAAAAGACATTGTTCCTGGGCGTCATCTTTTGCCTCTCTACATAAACGCTTATCATTTTCAAGTTTCCTTATGAAGCAGTGCACAACCCCCCCCCCCCCCTTGTCCCCCACTTTTATATTCAAATGCAAATGAACATCCTCAAGAAAAAAAATATATTCTGTTAAAGGGAAGAAGAAAGAGAGAACAAAAAAAGAGGGACAGGGAAGTTCAGCTTATCACCACTCAACAGATGTTCAGACTAAACGTGTGGGTTTGTCTGTCTCGTCACTGAGGCTGAGCACGAGTAAAGCTTCCAGCGTTGGCCTGACTGAATGGACGGAGTCAACCAGCTGCAGCTAAGACAAAATATTTCTATAGCAGCTGTAATTTGCTCCGATGACAGGGGTGGAAAGTGCCAGACGATCAGGATGAGAACCTTCAGCTGCCAGAGGCCTTAGGCCAAATTGAGGAAATTCATTTTCCAAATAGATACGAGTGAAGCTGCAGGAAAAGTGCGGGAGGAACACAAGCATAAGTAAGTAGTGAGTGGACAGTTAAGAGAGAGTATACTGTCCTGCTGCTGTCCTTACATGAAAAGACAGTCTCTTACATAGGACTGCCGCAGGATTTAGATCAATGCAGGACCCTACACGAACTATTCTGATGTAGAAACTACACACTCTATTGTTGGGTGGATGTGTCATCGGGCCTTGTAAATGAAAATGCAGCGTTATCAGGCTTAACCATGAATACAAGAATGTAAATGCATTCAAATACGGGGATGCCCTGGTGGCCTAGTGAGTGATTTAACATGCTGACCGCGTAATCGGTTCAAGTCCTCAAAGCGTGTCATCCCCCACCCCCCCACCCCCTGTTTCCTATAAGCTCTCCACTGTCTCTACATAATAAAGATATACGATGTAGTCAAAGTTTCATTCTGTAAATACTAATACTAATTTGTAATTGCTGCTATGTTACGAAACGTGGATGTGATAAAGAGAAGCATTTTCAGCCTTTTAGAAAGCTTTGAAGACATTTCGTTGTATGGCTTTTTCCAGTTTGTGGCCTAAACATTTTTTTAATCTGTATAAACTATTATCAATCATTCATGAGGCCACATGTGTCCTACTTTCCCTGTGGACCGAGGCAGAGAGAGTTTTGATCGAAAAAAAACACCAATGTTGCAGGTTGTAAAATTGAAGCAGGGACAAGATCAAATGAATGAACAGTCCCATGTAGACATCAGAAAGTGAGGTTGATAGTTCAGGTATAGTAAAAAGTAAAGATATAGTTTAAAAAAATACTGTATTTTTCTCTAATTGTGGTCAGGGCCTTTATATCCCTCAGCTACAGAGGGAACCAGGACTTTATTGGGAGCAGCCATATCATCATCATATCAAGACAGTCCTTTATTTCTAATTCTCTTTGTTTGATCAGTGTATTTGCTCATATTTCAGCATGAAGCCATTTGTTCTGTTACATATTTTTTCTTTGTATTACCTCAGATCTAGTTCTTCATTTGAGTTTGGACACTTGGGTAACATACTCATAGATGTATGCCCACCAGCTTAGCCAAATTATCCTGGTTACCCCGGTTACCTGTGCTCATACGGTATCATTGTCAATGTTGTTATTAAGATATACGTCGTAATCCTCTTATTTAAACAAAATCATATCTCCTTCATCTGCCTCCCATCTCTGGGACTGTTGCCTAGAGGGGTATACATGTAATCATAGAAGTGGAGTTGCATCCAGGTAACTACTTTGCTGAACTGTTTAACAGCTTGCCTTGTTTTTGTCCTAGCCTGTTGTGTTGTTTGGAGCTATATTCGTTAGACCTATCTTTCATTTGAGGGAAAAAAAGTTTGGGTGTAGATTAGAAATGTAGGTTAGTGAGCGAAAGGTTTTTGGCTCAAGTCCTTTGAGGTGATTTGGCAGTTACCCTTGACCAAAGGACTGAAAACCAGCAGACCGGCAACTGTGGTCATGTTGTTCTGATGCCAAAATCTTGAAAAAAAAAACCAAAAAAAGCACAGATGTCTCTGTTATCTCTGTAGCCGTCTGGCTTATGTGATTTTTTTTTCCTAGTTTCCCCTCTCTTTTTCTTTCTTCTGTCATTCCTTTTTTTTTGTTTCTCTATTTGACTTTCCTTCCGTCACCTCGCTCTGCTTCCTTCCCGTATTTTGCAATAAAACTTCCATGGCTGGTTGATTTGGGTGTGCAGAGGGAAACAGGCAAAGGTTTCCACAGTTCAGGGCTCCGGAGAGCTCAGCCAGGCAGCAGCAATCAATCACAGACTAAATCCCTCCTCTCTCAGGACTGCCGTGTGCCAGGTGACATGGTCAACAGCTGTAGAGAAATACTGCATAAAACCTACAGTGGGTATTTGAATTCAAATGGACTAGTAAACACAGTCTCTGAAGTCTGCGCTTCGAAGGAAACTAAACCAGACACTTCAACCCACCCCTGTTTGTGTTCTATTAGCAACCTCTTGCCCTAATGACTGTCTTCTTTCAGAAGCAAAAAGATTGGGACATTGTTACTGAAGTAGCTTTATTTTTCAGAACTTAGAATCAGACCTTAACCATTATACAGTAGACGTGGCATGTCTGAAAAAGCCAAGAATGGTCACAGAGGTCGTTTCGTAAAGCAAAAATAGACAATGATATACGAGTTCTTTCTTTTGTAAGATTCCACTGATTACTGTTTCAGTCAAAGACACATTAAAGAGATCATTGTTTATTGCAAATGATTCAGTTAGATTTGGCAGAAAAAGGTTCTGGTGTGTGAGTGAGTTCTAGAAAGAAGAACATTGGATCAGCGAATCCAACAATGGCAAATCGTTGACACATGAGAAGGCTGGGTTCCAGGATGGAGCTGTGGAGGCTTCTAGAGTTTACATCAAGATATCAGCAGAGTAATATCATCTAGTGCACCTGTCTGAATGTGGTGAGATGTTACTTAGAGGGCCAGTAGTTAAATAGCTGATGTATCATTGACTTATGCTTGTTTAAGCAAGACTAAAACAGTGATGTCTGATCACCTCCATTGCTCTGTCGGAAATGAAACAACTGTCTATGTACTGTGTTAAACCTGGCACTTACACGAAGTGATCGAACAGGTGTAAAGTAGATGATTACTGTGATTATTTTTATTGACACATTCATACTGCTATATAAACCACATAAAAATCAATGCCCGCAGCCCAACTCTAGGCTCACACACACACACACACACACACACACACACACACACACACACACACACACACACACACACACACACACACACACANCAGAAGGATACAAGTAACTAAGACAACTTCATCTCTTGTAGTTTCTCCATGTAAATATCCAAAACAAGTTAATCCAACCAGTGGACTTGGTGTGTTTGAGAATATATTTCTAGCTAGTAGACTGCCGTGATGTATTGCCATTGCACTCAGTGGGTCCTATCTACAGTATATGTCTATTAACTATTTATGCATATGTGTATATCTACATTATATTTACATTCATCATTATATATACTTTTTTTTATCACACATACTTTTTCTAGTTTAAAAACATACACTGATTTGTGTAAGACTACCTTAACACTTATATGTACATCTGTAAATATGATAATTGTTCTGACACATATTGTGACCATCAAATGACCTGAGCCTTGACCTATTTAAAATGGAGACTACATATTCTGTTTTAGTCTCAGAATGTCACCCTTGATATCCCATAAAGCTACATCTACACTGGAAGCTACATGTGGTCTTTCTACTGTGGTTTTCTTTAGTCCAGCACCTGGTTTTAAGTTTTTTGTTCAGGACGTTAGGCAGTCTGTGTCTGTCACACAATTTTTGCAAATCCCATGCCTATTAACACAGCTGTTCCAATGTATGAAGGGAGACATAAAAAGTCCACTGAGCATCCTGGGATTGCCAAGTTCCTGTCAGGAGCAATGATTTGTTTTCTGACTCTCTGTCCTTGTGTGTTCTTTTCTTACAGACATGTCTAGAGTTGGAGAGGTATCTACAGACGGAGCCCAAGCGTCTCTCAGAGCTGTTCGATGAGGAGCTGGACTGTCTCTTAACGCCGGCCTTCATGCAGGGCGGTGACAGCGATGAGGACCTGATGGACCCTCTTCTCCCCAGCCTCCCCGACCAACTTAGCCCGCCTCCGTTACTGGTATCCCTCCCCAAGGTGCAGGCCAAAAACCTCCAGATGCCCAACCACAGCAAGACCCAAGCAGAGGCAGGGACCGAAACTCTCACGACGAAGGAGCAAGTCCTGGGAGGGGTCAGCGCCGCACAGCTTAGTGCCGCCGTCACATCCCTAACACCTCCGTCATCGCCGGAGCTCGGCCGCCACCTCATCAAACCCACACAAACGCTGACTGCAACAGCCGACGGCACGCTAACGCTCAAACTGGTGGCAAAGAAGGTAGGGTTAGGGGCGGCTAAGCTAGTAGCAGCACGAGCGTTACCATCCCCACCAAGCCGAGGAGGAACCCTCAGCGACAGCGAGCAGGGTGGAGGAGGAAATCTGGTTGGAGACGTACCTGAGAACAAGAAGAGAGTCCACCGGTGCCAGTTTAATGGCTGCAGGAAGGTTTACACCAAGAGCTCCCATCTGAAGGCACATCAGAGGACCCACACAGGTAAGAGAACATATGCCTTTATTGGTCTGCATCACAATTAATACTTAAGCTTGAAATGCATACTTTATTTATTTCCATCCATATTAAATGAACAGTATTGAACTTGTAGCCCTTTGCATACAAACACCAGTTTCAGAATGATGTAGCAGGATAACGATGGAGACAATGACACCACACTTTTTTTTTCCAACAAATCACCAAATCAGTGACATGACATAAATCCAGTCATCATTTGTTTTATTGCGCCCAAAGCTGGCTGTATACTGTAAATCCTAACTCTAACTCTAACCCTAAAGACAAAAATTGAGGTGCTCTACTCTCATGTAATGATATAGAATCAGCATTCTAAAAATTGCATGTTTGGGTTAATGTAAGATTTATTGCAGGGAGAAATATAGAAGGGAGGAGTGGAAACTACAGTAAAGGAAGTAAAGTTGCTGAGTTATATTGATTTGCATTTTCACTCATTCTTAAAATCTCATAGTAGTGCCACTGATGATAATTTGCTGAAGGCCTACCAACTGTTATGTATGGTGACTATATTTAAGGTTAACTTACCAATTTAACTTCTGTCCTCTAAAATGTGTGGACTGTGTATAAAATGGGTTAGGGATAGTACTCTGTCAGCATTATATGATTATGAATTTAATATTTTGGGGAGCCAATGAAACCCTAACCCTCACAATATGATCTGACTGTAAAGTTTTCAGTTAACAGTGCTGTGTTTAAAACTTGACTAAACAAGATACACATAAACCAAAAGCTACTTTTCCTACAATTTGCTCATGAATAGATCTAATGTTGGTTGTTTTTAGTAGTAAGGGATTTGCTCTTTCTCTTTATTTTCCCTCTCAGATTATCCTCCAGATTTATTAATTTCCTCATGAGTCTTTGTACCAGCTTAGTGCCAAAAGGCCCTGCCTCTGTAATTGCCTGATGATTGATAGACTGGTAGTAAATGACTTTACAAATTCAGCCGTATCCAACTGGGTCTGTAGCTGCTAACTACAGCTGCCTTCTCGGTGACCCTTAGACAGAGCACGCACCGGGCTAATGTGTCCAGAGGCTGTTGTCTGCAAGCTCAGCATGGGGGTTGATGCAGACATGCAAGAAAGGATGAATATGACTGACACTGAGGTTATAATGAATCAAGTTCAAACTGCAAAAAGTAACCCTGAACTCAGCCTGGAAGTTTACATCTGTCATGGTGAGAAGTTTAGTCGATATGGACCAGCCTGTTATATTTTTCTGGATGAGTTATTGCTGGTAACACAGGGAAACAAGATTTCAATCAATTCCACAGTTAAAACCAAAGAGAGGACGATCTTTGTTGTGGGTAAAGTCTTGAGTCGTGCACTGATAAAATATTCATAATTTTTTTTTCCAGTTTTGCACAGTGAGAGGAATTGGAGCAAAAAAAAAAGTTGAATATACTCCAACTTTAGAGCAGATTTTATCTCTAAACCGACCAAAGCAGTGTACAGAGCAGTGAAACTGCAGAGATTGAAGCCTTATCACGTGTGAACACACCATACAACAATAACATCAGGAAGGATTTTACAACTGTGACTGACGTTAGCTGGCAGCACTGCTAAAACCCGAGTCAGGCAAAGCAACACCAACTCCCAGCAGACTTGAAAACTTTGGATTTGTCATAAACCAAGGAACTGATGGCTAATAACTTTTACCTTGTTAAAACAACCCGTGTTTAAAAGTGCAGAATAAAAAGAGTTGGTTTATGGAAATCATTGACAGAATTCCTGGCAGGCACCACAATGCCAATGCATGCCCAGTATAGAATGTGAATGCATAAAGACAGGTAAGTACAGAAGGTAGTATGACCACCAGGTTTAGCATCAGAAAGGAACATGCCATTCACATTGCAAGGTAATCTAACAGAAGCATGTGCTAGCATGTATTTGACTGACCACCGCAGCTTGGCAACCCTGCATTTTTTTTTTCTGCTGTATCTTCAATCCTACAGTCTCAATCAGTGGTCTGATTGAAATAAATGAGTTTTGTTTTTAAGGTGATAGACTGATCCATTGGTACAGACTTCATGAATCATCTGCATGAAAATGTATTTAGCACTTGTTGTTTTGATACTGTTTTGAACTGACAGGAACCAGTGTGCCACACATTTATAGGTTCTTAGAGAGCCACTCATTTTTTTCTAAGTGGAAATACCAGCTGGATTGGAGGAACTGAGGCTGAACATCACTTATCAGCAGCATGAGGCATGTGCAGGCTTGTACAACCTCCAGGTAGCATTATTCAACTATGGCTTGAACCGCAGCATCATTTACAGTATAGAGTACCTCATGGCCTCCGGTTGTCATCATCTAGTGATAGCAGTTTCCTTGGTGTTCACCGGGATTACAATACATAGCCCGCAGGCCCCCACTGTATTAATACTGGCAACCTTGGCATCATTAATCCAGCGTGTTACAGGCTTATATGATCCCAGCGACCATCGCGTGGCTTTAAGTACAGCATTACACTCCAGGGCAACACCTAACATAGCTGGGGGAACCTGTAGCTGTAACTTTATTATAGCTAATCCAGGATGGTGCAGCTGGTGTTCTGATAGCATAACCGCTGCAGCCACTGTATCTTTAATCTTCTGATGAGTCTACAGTTGAGTCATGCCAAGCAACAATGAGGTTTTTTTTGTGTTTTTTTAAAACAGATTTATTCACTGAGGAAAAAAACAAGGCGCCCTGCAGCTTCTTCGCTCAGTGTGTGTATGTGTGGTATAAATGTGGGGGCGGTTTATTCCCTCCCAGTGTGTTCATTACAAGCGCAGCACTGTGGTTTAATTAGCTTAATCCTCTTTTTGGGTTATTATGACCATAAATCATTGAACATACATGTAGGGAGGGATTAACGTAGCAGAGACTACAGGGAGGAGCAACTGCAGAAAGCCTGCACAGCATCAGTACACTTACTGTCACATAGTGCACACCAGAGGCCATTAGAAGCATCATTATAGGGAGGTCTGTCAAGAGTATACTGTACATGCACTGCAATTTCACATAATGCTGTTAATGGTATTCCTAAATTCATATCCAAAACAGTCACTCTGAACTACAGAAGTGCTGAATTGCTTCAATTAGCGATGAGTCGTTACATTATTAAATGTACAAATTAATTCAGCAAATCTCCAAATAATTCAGGCGGAGCTGTTCTGAATCTGAGCCAGTGTTTTCTCTCTCTCTCTTGGATATCTAACAACTGTTAGAATTACCAATACTTGTATCCTGGTTGTTATTCAAGAAGCAGCCCCCACCACCACCATCACTACCACCACCACTTATAACTGCAGACTTGGCACCTGTGGTAGCAGAGGAGATGAGCGGTTTCTGTAGCAGTATTTGTCTTTCAAAAGTCTTTAGTGCACTTAATGAAATTTTTTGGGAGGGGGGGAGGGGGGTCATCTCAGTGTGTGGGCACATTTTCTACAATTGCCAGTGTACTTGACTCAATATTTGGATGTGCATATGGTGCATTGCAGCACACAGGAATACTCCCAGCGTTTTGGAAATTGCACATAACTGCTGTCAGATGATGATGTGCCTCCAGGACTGAAATAAAACAGAGACAAGGTTATCATACTGTAGATTAGCACAAAGACCGGAGGCAGAGGGACATTATTAGCTTGGCTTTGTCAAAAGGACGAAAAAAACCCTCCAACAACTTTACTGATTCACTGATGTGTGATACATGAACAGATATTGCAGATATGCAATTCAGACAGAAAAGAAAAAAAGTGAAACATTTTTTTTGATTTTTAATCCTTGTATGTTTTTGCAGATCGTTATCTTTGTAGAACTGCAGTGAAGGATATGAAACATCTACATGAATACACCTTTAAGAGCAGATGTTAAGACCTCAGTATTTTAAGGCAACATTTGAAACCTCTGTTCACAGGTTAAGTAGCTGACGTTTCATATCAGGAAACAAACATTCATATCTTTTGAGGGTCTAAAATAGTTATTTGCAATCCATTTATGTGTTAATCATTGCATCTTTCACATTTATGTATTATATAGTCTAAAGGATGTAAGTATAAATTGTTACATCCTACTGAATAATCAAATATAGATACATTTTTAAAGTGCTACAAACCATACATTACATTTTGCTGAATGTTTTTGAATGCTGTTTATATGATGTGCTCCCATTGCAGTCAGTGATTTCCATTCATTTTAATATAAGAAAGTCCATTTGTAACACTGTTAATAATCAACTGTTTTGTCCCAGTCTGGCTAAAGTTTTATAGTGTTATAGTATCATTACATGACCTCATAGACATAACTCTTATGCAGACTTGTATGTAAAGTGTAATGGTTGATGGAACTGAAGCAAGTTTTATGTGTGTGCTAATTGAATTTTGTAGACAAAATATATTAAATTTTACACACAGTTTGTAGTAAATGGGCTGAAACATGAAAAAATCTGTGGCATGGTTACTGCAGGTTGAGTTTGACTTTCTAAGACCTCCGCCCCACCCCCACCCTCTTTGATACCTCATATGGATTCAGGAAAAACCCTGCTCTAACCCCAGACCTCCACACACATATAACCATATACTTCTACACCCACTGAATCCACCTCCAACCTGCTCCTTCTCTCTCTCTCTCTCTCTCTCTCTCTCTCTCTCTCTCTCTCTCTCTCTCTCTCTCTCTCTCTCTNCTCTCTCTCTCTCTCTCTCTCTCTCTCTTTCTGTCTTCCTCTTGCTCATTCAGTTTGGGTTGCCAAGCAACTGCATCACACTCTTCCATAATTGGTTGGTGGCTGGTGGATTGTCCATGCCTGTTAATGTCTCTCTCTCTCTCTCTCTCTCTCTCTCTCTCTCTCTCTCTCNCTCTCTCTCTTTCTCACTCACTCTCACCCACCACCCCTCCACCCCCCCTCCCCCCACTTCTCTCTTTCTCTCAGTTGCTAGGTGACTTTATCACGCATCCTTGCCTTGCCGTGCTATAATTGGCTGGCGTCATGGTTGCTGTGGCGTCAGGCCCGAACTGGCCTTGCTTCATTCCACTAACAGTGTGTGTGTATGTGTGTGTGTGTGTGTGTGTGTATGTGTGTTAGAGAGAGAGAGAGAGGGACAGAGAGAGAGAGAGAGACAGAGCATGTGTGTGTGTTTGAGCATGTATATGTGTGTATGTGTGTTTGAGGGGGGTCCTATTGAAGGAAGATAGGGTGCTCTGGCCAATTACAGAAGACGGGTGTGAAACAGCCGCCTGTCTGGCACCTGCGGCTCCCACTCATACCCCGTATCACACACACACACACACACACATATACACACACACACACACACATACACACACACACACACACACTCGCAGGTTGAGAGTACAACGTTCCTCCAACAGGCCTAGACGATAACCTGCCAAGTGGTTCGCTATTGTATGTTGAAAAAATGAGTCCTACATACAGTCCTAAGTGTGGAGGACTCTGTGGAGTGAGTAGGAGGATTCACACACATAGCGTCAACATGGATGATATGTGTTTCGTTATTGAACCAGTGGTAATCTCTTGTAGAGTTATTCCTCACAGCTGTACAAAAAAAACAGAACAGAACTTCTCATCATACCTTCCAAGTACAGTGGCAATGTGTAGTTTGTCTCATTGAGCAAAGGAGGTAGGGAAGTGATTCTACTGACTGGCTGTCTTGGTCTCTCTTTTAATCACTGAGGAGACATAACAGTCTTGAATCTTGATAATTGGAACCAAAGCAATATATCAGCAGGTCATTACAGACTGATCATAGTTATGTTGGCACCATTTGGAAGATCAGCAGTTAGATTCCCGGCTCCTCCAGTCCACATGTCGAAATGTCCTTGGGCAAGATACTTAACCCCAAATTGCTCCCAATGGCTGCGCCAACAGTGTGTGACTGTTAGTCTCCATCTGATGAGCAGAGTGGCACCCTGTGTGGTAGCCCCTGCCATCAGTGTATGAATGTGTGTAAATGGGTGAATGTGACATGCAGTGAAAAAGTGCTTTAGGTGGTCAAATATTCTAGAAAAGCACTAAAAAGTACTGTTCTTTTACCATTTATTATTAATTATATTTGCTGGAGGTAAAATTTGTGGCAAATTTGCAAGTAATCTTCCATGTTGTTGTCGTTTTTACTTATATAGTATATCTGTATGTTGATCACATAACAAGGAAATGAGTAATGGCAGTTTGGGGAAATGCAAAGTAATGCACAGACTGAGTGGATTAGTGAAGAAAAACCGTCACGCCTGAATTATACATTAACATCAACAATAACCCAATTTTATACATGATCAATCATGATGAAGATACAGCATGCATGGCAAAAGTAGCTTTTTGTCGATATTTTAGAGAAAAAAAAACATAAATCATATTTTCAGAAGAGCTGTTATTGTCTTATTAAAAGTAAAATTTACAAGTATTCTTTCTCAGACATACAGTAGCAGTCAAAAGTTTGGACACGCTTTCCCATTGTCTTGAAGAGAAAGCTTGTCCAAACCTTTAACTGGTACTATATCTTAACAAAATGTCAGATGTTATGTGTTCCCATCCTGTTATTTAAAAGAAGAACAGAATAGAAGACTTTCACGTTCAAACTATTTGTTGTGATCAGGGTCATGGAGCAGGGCTGTGAAAATACTCTCCCCAGCAAATTCCTGAAGTCCCTCTTGGGGGATCCTTGACACATGCTGGGAGATGTAGTCCCTCTTGTACCTGCTTGACCTTGATCTCCTCTAGGTTCCCCACCAAGGTCTAAAACTAAAGGTCCAAGCTTTCTTTGTTTCCCAGTGTGCCTTGCAGACTTGCACTAGAAGCTCACTTGTCGTTGCATTCTAATTTTGTCAGTCTTTCCACAAAACTTATTGGTATGATGCTTACAAAGCAAGCTTGAACAAGGACAGAGAACAAGGCAATTGAACTCTGATCTCGTCCAAAATAAGATCTACAGTGCATGGGCCAGTAGAGGAAAGCCTATCACCAGAAATGTATGAGCACGGTGAGAACAAGAAAATCCAGATCTCTGTTGTGGAAATCAGCAACCGCCCGCATGAGATTTGACTGAAGAATTTGAATATATGTAAATCCAGGAGAGCACACAGCTCGTGACCTGGAATTCATTTAGTCCGAGAACAAGTGCGTCACCCTGCAGTCACGTTGTGTCTGTGGATGAAAGATGACACCCATCAAAGTGAGACAGGAATTGAGGGAGGGAAATGAAGGAGAAGAGGGCATCATTCACAGTTGGAGCTTCCTGTAAGCTCCTCATCTTTTACTTGTTGTTGCATCACCTTGCAACGGTGCCGCTCTGGAACTCTTCGATATTAGTCCATCTGAAGGTGTGACTTTCTACTGGTTGGGTTATTCTGGTGTGATGTTTCAAGAGGGTTGATTTAAAGTGACGAAAATGCTGAAAAGCAATCTTACAAGTATTCATCTGCTTGGAGTATGATTGAGAAGTATAGTATTTTTGAGGCATGAGGGTAAACAGTGAGAAGAGTAAGAAAAAGTTGAAGAAAATACATCCGTAGGTGTTGTATTTCACCATAGAAATTATGCTCAAACTTTGTTCAAACTTAAAAGTCATCTGCAAAAAAGTTGGTGTGTGTTCCCTTCAGTGCAAATGCTAGTGCTAGATCACATACTGTAATTAAAAAAGTGAGTTTTTATAATTTATGCTGAGAGCACCACACACGGATGCAAGGTTATGTTTTAAAATGGGGTGGAAAACTTAGAAAGATACATAATTGGTGAGGGGAGTCTGGGTGGGGTAAAAAAAATATGGTTAAAAACACATTTTATTGTTATTTCTTCACCTAACCTCTTGGATTAAGTCAAGAAACTGCCATCTGCCTAAATGAGAGTGCTCTGGAAACCAACAGTCTATAATTGGATGGATCAGGACAGGAAATGAATCAGAAAAATAATTATTCCTATTTGAAATTATATTTATATAAGCATGTAGTGGAAAATGGTAGAAGCCAATCTTCAAGGTCACACAAGGACAAACAATGTATATAAATGAAATAACCTTGCAGCACATCGCACTGTGATTAAAGCTGGTTAAACAAATCTGAGGGTCACTGTTCTCAATACCCACAAGGACAACAAAGTACAAACAGTTTGGATGAATTAAATGGCTCCATAGTCTTATTCCAATCCCACCTTCTTCTTCTCCTTCTTTAAACAGAGGCTCTTATTGTAGCTATTGTGAATAGCACCACTAGCTGCTGTAGTTATAATGTCATAAAGCATCATAACTCAAAAAGCAAAACATTAATTGTCTCAAATCAAGGACTTTAGTGTACAAGTGACAACAGAAGGGGACTTTTGTTCCTCAAGACCTAAAAAGGGCCATTTTAGTCAAGGATCAGGCCTTACTGTGACAGACTGTAAAACACCCCCTTTGAGTAACCTTGTGCCTCTGTGTGAGAAAATGAGAGAATACAGTAATCATAATAATGAAAGCAGAGTACAAGAGCGGTTTGATGAAAGGAAAGATCATTACATGGAGTAATGCTTCTTGCTCTTTTAAAAGTGATTTCATCCAAAGTCTGACAAAGTAAAGAATTCTGTATGAGTCTAAATAGGTCTGCTGCGAAATATTTAACAGATTGTTCATTCTTTCCTACTACAAACCGTTAGTAATCAGGGACAGGTTCAACTGATCCAACTCAAATGTTGGTCCAAAAAAATATGATTGTGTTTATTACTTGTTTTTGTCAGGGAGCTTCAAAATCTTTATTAATTCATGCTGCTACATTTCTCTTGACTTTCCGTATATTAGAGTACAATTAAATCTGCATGTCTTCAGAGAGATGCTGCGGCAGCCTGAACAGCATCTGCATCTTTACACACAATGTTAAGCACAGAATACAAAAGTATGTGTGCTTGAACGCTGCTATTCTAGACCCATTAGCATTCATCTACTGCAGGCTTTCCTCTACATTTTTGGAACCTGGCTGCAGTGATGAACTCCCAGTTAAAAGAGCATCAGTGAGGTTCCATAACTGATGCTGGGTGATAACTGGCTCACAGTCTGTGTTCCAGCTCATCCCAAAGGTGTTGGATGTGGTCGAGTTTTCTATAATTACAAGAGAACAGGTGCAGTCCAAATCATTAAAAAACAAGCCTCTGAACCAACAGTCCATAAGCTTTTTTTGGCCTTATAGCACAGCACAGGCTTACTTGTGGACAGCTGCCATTTTGGATACGCAGTTAACTCAGAAGGATTAAGTTAGCGGGATTCGTCCTTTGGAGACTATAAATATGTGTGCAGAATTTCACAACAATCCATCCAGTGCTTGTATAGATATCTCAGTCTGGACTACAGGGGTAGATTGACAGACAGATGTTGTCATCCACAGACAAAAGCACCAGTAACTTCTCTGTCAGTCTGTCAGGTTTCCATTAATCACTTCTCAAATCAAAGTGGCACTTATAACTAAATTGCCATTACTTTTCACATCATTATTCAGTCTGAAAGTTTGTGTGTGTGTGTGTGTGTGTGTGTGTGGGTGTGTGTGTGTGTGTGTGTGTGTGTGTGTGTGTGTGTGTGTGAGCAGTGACTGACTGTAGTGGCCCACATTGTTTTTAGTCGACACTGAAGGCGTGATAGTGTTTGTCAAGAGCATTTAACTTAATGGTTTTCATGTCAAAGCATATATGAAGTAGATTTGCTAGATGGAGGTTATTTCTTGAGGTCATCATACAACAATATGTACAGCTGAGTCCATTTTCTCCTTGCATTTAAAAACCCCACCTACACAGCTTTGTTTGGCTCAATTGTATTTTCAGAACAGGTAAAGACTGACTGTTATCCTGAGATTTCAGCTTGTAAGAACTCACATTCAGCAGAAAAAGATTGAACCGTCAGTGGGCTGAACGTTTGACCTGACTCAAACAGTTGTCATATTAGAGATAGGAGGGGTTTTCACGATATCACCAGTGTCAAACATGTATTTTGTATATACATGTATCTTTCAAACAGCTCTCCTATTGGAATAGCTGAAAATAAGATGTTAGAAGTCTGGAACCAGGCTACATTTGCACTGTTTGTTGATTAGGATTTGCTATCAATTAAACTTATAACATTGATACAGAAAAAGCAATGATAAGTTAAAAAAAATATGTAAACAAATACTTGCAAACACATCCCCTTCTACCACATCCCGACTGATTTCTACCATATTGCGAAAAGCTTCAGATTCCTCATTAGTCCCACTTTGCTTTGAACTGGTGTGTATTTTTGTTTGTCTCCTTAAGAAGATTGGTGTGTGCTGTGATGGGAGTGGAGGGGTTGCTGGGACATCTGGCTAACTGACTGTAAGCTGCTGTATTACTCCCAATTAAGAGTCATTAAGACCCCAATTATAGTCACCACCCTCCAGTTCACACAAGCGCGACACAGAGTCTCACACACATAGACACACACCGGGGGTCTACAATTAGACTCGGCCAGTTTTTTTTTTTCAAAGCTACTCAGAGAAGGTCAGCGCAGTTTTACAGCCTGAGTGGAGATTTAACGTCTTTTTCTGGCGTTTTAATTGTCCTTTTCATAGCAGGGCAGGTTATGTTTCTGCATCCAAATTTGCTAAAAGGCTTCTCGTGACTTTAATTTCTCTATCTGTATGAACCAATGTTGTGAATATTAACTATGTGTCTGTCTGCTGTCTATTTTGGAGCATAAGTTCAGACTGTAATTAGCACTTTGTTACAAAATACAGCTTCATTTAGTTCAATAAGGGGTCTTTAGACTGCGGGACACCTTATCAAAATAAAACACTTAATCGTCTGCAAAAGGGCGAAACCTGCCTCAACTCAGTACATCATTAAATATGAGTATTCCGTCTAGCTTACCTGACCAATGAAATTATAACCATATAAAAATATAACTTCCCATGAGATTATAATGCACAAAGTTGCATTTGAATGTGTGATGAGTTATTAAACTGGACTTCTTAGATGGTTCTTTATCTTCTCACTGGTACCTGTAGGAATATGCTCACACCAGCAAAGCCTCTTGCTTTTTTATGTGTTTTTTATTACTTAATTTTATCACCCGCCGCTGTACATACTATGACATATTTAAGGGCTTGGGTGCAGTATCAGTTTATGTGATTCTCTCCACATGAGGATAATAATTTTAAGATAAGAAGTAAAGGACATTTTCATCTAAATTCAAAGGTGTTTCCCATTCAAAATGTGCTGGTGGATATATGTAAAACTATTTAATTGTTTTAAAGTAGTTCAATAAAATAAATGTGTTTTTATCCATAATTGTATTAGTAATTGTATAATTGTATGTAGTAGTGTTAATATTGGCTTTAGAGGGGTGTGTGTATGATTTTGCTACTTTATCCGCTTACCCCTAAAAAAAAAAAAAAACATATGCACAGGTACTTACACAAGACAGTCTGCTTCTACATACCACACACACACACACACACACACACACACAGAGACACACACACACACACACACACACACACACACACACACACACACACACACAGCTGGAAGGCTTTCTATCATGGAGAGATAACTACAGGCTGAGAACAATAGACCATCTCTTCTCCCATCTGGTGAACTGGGGGATGAAACTTCATTTACATTTCAGATCCCACCACCTCAGGGTGTGTGTGCGTGTGTGCATGTGTGTGTGATTGCAAGGGGGTGGTGGTGGTGATAGAGGGAACAAAACGAGACAGATTTCAGGGTGAATTTGGGATTATGAATTAACATGCCGCAGTGCTGAAAGACTTCATTTACAGCTAATTGAGTGTATTGGCTGACTGAAATGGCTGTTGTGTCATAACTGGTCTGCCTGCCCGGCCCCTGGGCTCAGCGTGTAAGTAGGGGGGTGTGCATGTATTTATAAAAGTCAAAGGTGTAAATCTGTATATTAGTGAACAGCTGTAGGTTTAGACGTGGGAAATTACATGTAGGCATGATAATAAAATGTGACACCTTCTCCTCTGTCTCTTTCTCTGCCTCTCAGGTGAGAAGCCCTATAAGTGCTCATGGGAAGGCTGCGAATGGCGTTTTGCCCGAAGTGATGAGTTGACACGACACTACCGCAAACACACCGGAGCGAAGCCATTCAAGTGCAACCACTGCGACAGGTAAACACACACACATTCATCAAGTGTATTCAATTAAAAAAAAAAGAGGCAGTAAAATACAATTCACTGAGGAAGTGCATCAAATAAATGAACAGTTGTTGTCTACATTAGACTGTAACTGACCATTTTCATTCATGATAACCTGTCTCACAAAGACATTAATTAGATGTCCAAAGCACTTTCAGCAGTAGAGCCTGTTTGGTTTTGTTGTTTGTTTATTGCTGATTATTTATGAATATTTATTCATTACATTCAGGAAAAATACTCAGGCATAAATTAATTAATTAGTCCATGTTCTGAGAGACTGCTGCATCCGCTTTATCATTATTCTTATGCAAGCATGATTGTTGGGCTCACTAGCAGTTGGGGCTGTCATAAGTTTGTAACCTAGAGAACCATAATTCTTCTGTTTTCATTCAGATCACAACATCACAGTGTGATCAAGGTAGTGGTTTTTTTCTTGTTCATGGGTCCATATGGTATTCTGTTTATTGTATTCAAATCTTAAACAAAGAAAAGGAACACATCATCATTAGACAAGTTGGAACTAGAGAGTTTAGCATTTATGCTTGATAAATAATTTAAACAGCTTTTCATGATTAACTTATCAATGACTACCAGCTTAAGCACAAGCTCATATTTCATCAGATTTCAACAGATTTAACAGGTAAATAAATATTCATACTAAAGGCACTGTACTCAAAATTTGATGAGAAACCTTTGTACTGGATGTATTTTCATCTCCATCAAAGTTGCTATTAGGCATTAACCTAGCTTAGGACAAAGGCTAATCAAAGGCAAAAACTGTTATTGAAGGTAAACAAACAGGCAAACAAAAGTGCACTTTCCTATGACTTGAATTATATGAATCTCGTATTTCCTATGAATTTTGAAGTAGTTTTATTATCAGAGTTTTGTTTTAAATCCTAGTATAAAATTTGGCAGCATTAATGATTAGCTGTCTTATTACTTGAAATTCTCCATAAGTGATTCACAGTGAGAAATCCTCTCTGTATGATAAATGCTTGGATGTATAAATATTCACAGGAATGCTCGAACTTTAATCACAGTGTAACTGGAAATTAATAAGAAGATAAGTAAGAATGTAGTTCCAACTTGACAAGTCCAATATCAACAGTTAAAAAGTAAAAAAAAAAAAAAAGTAAAAAAATGAATAAATAATAGAAGTAGCCACTATGATATCACCCACTGGTTTGTTGACTCCCTGTTTAAAAGCACTGAATTTGCATTTTGATCATAGCCATCTTGAATTTTTGGAGCCAGAAGTGACTATATTTGATGTTAAACAAGATGTAATTCAGCATACTTTCTGGGGGAAAAAATCAACATTGAATTCCTTGGAGTGTTTTAGCACAACTTTTTAAGTGAGCAGAATGTTACAATTAACTTTAATAAACTTAAAACAACAACTGTAATGCATACAGTTGCACTTATACTCTGTGAACGGTGGTTACACTATGATCACATTACTTAACCAATATTACCATAATATTATTATGGTAGCAACTTGGGTGTGCAGCATGCAACTGTCTGCCCACACTCACAGTTTGAAGTGAGTTACATAAAAGTAACCTAAAAGTATACTTGTCATAAGCCATTTTTTTGTAACAGGCTGTAAACATGTTTTGGAGCCAGCCTAAAGTGACTATTTAAGGAAGTATAGTTTTTGGCACTTTATATTTTGGCTTCATTTTTCAGCCATGGAAGGAGCTGTATACATAAGACACATAATTTTTAGTGAAGTCAGTTACTGATAAGGGACTTTATTATCTTGATTTATGTTACTTCCAAATAAATTGACTTTTAAGTACGCAAAGTGTTAATTTCAATTTTTGTGAGTGTGTCTGGTCAGTGGTATCTTTTTGTTCCCAGATTTTATTCGCTCATTCTGTGTCTGTGAGTTTTTTCATCAACTTGAAGCTGATGCAAATTGACCTCAGTGGAAAAAAGTGTGTGTGTGTGTGTGTGTGTGTGTGTGTGTGTGTGTGTGTGTGTGTGTGTGTGTGTGTGTGTGTGTGTGTGTGTGTGTGTNGAGTGTAAGTGTGTGTCTGAGTGTCTACAAACTAAAACCAAACTAAATCTCTACATGGGCAAAAGCCAAGAAAATGTTTGTGAGTCTGTAGAGTGTTACATGGTTTCTATTTGGTGTTTGGTCCTCAAGTTAGCAGGAGAGCGAGAGAAAGTGTGCGTGTGCGTGTGTGTGTGCGTGTGCTTACTCATGCCATGCGCTGGCAGTTTAATGGATTCTGGCTATTGGCAGACTGGTCACAGCTAATTGAGTGGCACCAGATGCCAGCTCCACTTTAACATACACTCTCTCTGTATGTGTGAGTGACTGCACTACCTTCTTCAACGAACAACTCACACACAAACACACTCTTTGCCCTAGAGACAGTGTAATTGGCTGTTGTGGGTTCCCTCTAGTTTGGGTTTTAGACATAAAACCCTCCAGAAACCTGCTGGAAGCTTCTAATCCTGGCTGAGAGCTGGGACTGCATTAGCTCTTTTCTGGCAAACACACACTCACTCACTCACTCTCTCACACAAACACAGCATGAGACAAAACACACACATGAATACAGAACACAGAGACATATAGATGCAAAGTCACTCATATGTAACAACACTCACAAAAACAGAGTATTAAAGGAGGAGAAGTTATTTTAGGCGTTTGGGGCTTTTGAGGTAAAAACTTGCATCTGACGGTGTTGACAGTCAAAGCACTTCAAGGCTTGGATGGACATAAACTCTCCTTGTAGTGTCCTCAGTACGAAAGACTAACAACTGTGTGAAAATATCTGGCTCTTTGATTGAAAAAACAGTGACGGGTACA
>JANJYP010053335.1:0-12891 GCA_024605115.1 Rastrelliger brachysoma
CATATTAAGAATGTTCAGTACCATACAAACCCTTAAGAGATGTTCAATTACAAGAAAAACAAGGACTGGAAAACCCAAGCTGCATGGACTTTCACATTTCTTGAACAAATAACTGTGTGACTGTACAACTGCTACAAATGTGATTGTACCCTCAGTTAAATTAGTTCATTCTGTTATAATAATTAGCATATATGTTCAGGTGGGTGAGTACGTATTCGTGTGTGCTGTACTGTAACCGACTGCACTATCAAGACCATAGAGGCCAGTCGCTAATCTCTGAGGCAGAATCTGTCTCCATGCCAATCTATGAATGCAGTCAGCCAATCAGCCAACCCCCGCCATCTCATCAAGTGGACCCTATCTTCGCTATTAATGACACACTGTCTCTGTTAGGGCCATTAAAAAGAAGGAGGATGAGAATGGGAGGGACGGAAAAAGAGACTCGAATGAGTGAAAGCAGAGAGGCAAGTGATGGAGACAAGAGCAGGAGAAAACCCAGATAAAGAAAGTGAGAACACAAGACAGAGGGGTAAGAGAGTCGGCTGCATGAATCACAGCTATTATTCTCCAGCTGTCACCACTGATATATGCTTCTACATCCAACCAATTTAAATGGCCTGCCAGCTTGGCTTGACAAATTGAACTAGCTCAAAGTTTTTTGCCCCTAGAAGAGTAAGAGGACAATAGCTAACGTGAGAAAGAGAAAGTTTAAGGTCCCCGACTTTGATTAAAACTACCTCATACTGACAGCTTTACCTTGGCTCACAAGGTCAACATAATACAAGCTGGCCATGTCAATGAAACTCAGTGTTTTCACAAATTAGAACATGCACAGTGTGTGTGTTCTTAGACATTTGCAGGCGATAGTGTCATCTGGGTTTTCAAAAGACAGAACCCACCCACCCCACAAAATAAAGCAGCTGGACTGTAGTCTGTCTCTCCTTCTACCCTTAAGCAACTGTGCTGAACAGATGTCTCCGGTGTTCACATTTTCAACACCTCATTGGAGACATGCCATGTAACAGCCTGTTTCTAGACCATCATCCTTATCCCTAAAAAGACAAGGGCGACAGGATTCAATGACTACATACCTGTCACCCTGACCTCTGTCATAAGTCTTTTGAGCGCCCTGTACTATACACCTTAAAACTATCACAAACCCACTAATGAACCCCTACAATTCACCCATAGAGCCAACAGGTCAGTGGATGATGCAGTGCACATGGACCTCACAGGAGACATGCCATGTAACAGTCTGCTTCAAGACCTACATCCCTATCCCTAAAAAGACAAGGGTGACAGGATTCAGTGATGACATACCTGTCACCTTGACCTTTGTGGTAATTCTTCTGATAGCCNCGACAGGATTTAATGATGACATACCTGTCACCTTGACCTTTGTGGTAATTCTTCTGATAGCCTAGTACTGTCCCACCTTAAAACCATCACAAGCCCACTAATGAACACACTGCGGTTCACCTACAGAGTCAACAGGTCAGTGTGCAATGCAGTAAACATGCACACTATGGTGGGTTAAGATTGCCTACAGGTGGGAGGTAGACCATCTGCTGATTTGGTATGGCCAAAACATCTTGGAGCTCAACACTAAAGAAAGTGGAGATGGTTCTAGTTTTCAGAAGGAACCCAGCTCTACACCCTGCGTGACTCCTCATTCAACGCTGTGGAGTCCTTCTGCTTCCTCTCAATCATCATCACCCAGGTCCTTTATTAGGAGAGTGAAAGTGGGTTTATAAAGACGGCTCAGCAGAAGATGTACTCCCTGCAGCTGCTGAAGAAGTCTGCCAAAGTCAACAATGGTTCACTTCTACACTACCATCACGGTCTACAGCCCATGATTTGCTGTTCTGAAAGGGTGACTGCCTACAACCTGCCATCCCTCCAGGACCTGCCATATGTACATTAACGCACATATCCACATATGAGTTATGCAATATATTAAAGCCCATATGCTACCTTGCATGTATCATTATTCTTTATTCTGTAAGTGTTTGCACATTCACTGACAATATTAAAAACAGCCATATCAAATTTATTCTTCAAACACTTTTTTCATATCTACTATTAATTTGTCACTTGTGTTTCCTGTACTTTGTCCTCGCACTCTGTTTACCGTTACTGTTACGCATCATCAGACCAAAGCAAATTACTTGTATATGAAAACCTCTTCAGCAATAAACCTGTTCCCTTTTCTGATTATGATACTGCACTTTGAAACCCAATTTGTATTCTGCATGATCCACAAAATTATTATTAATGTTGAAGTTTTCCCATTTACTTCTTTGAGTGTAGCGCAGGGCTGGTGGGGATGAAAGTCTGGGAGTACTGCCAGTCCCTAAGATAATGCTGAACGGTCCCTGTGCTGGTGACCTGGTACACAACAACACATTTATAAAGACATGACTTTATGGTTTTAATTAAAGTTATCCCTGAAGACAAAAGACATGGCCGTACATAACAAACATTTGCTTGTTGTTACAGAAATTAGCTCTACGGTGCAAATACTGCCTGTTGTGCTAGTTAGGCAAAGAGAGAAGAACCTTAAAATGGACCTTAAACTTTCAACTGGCACCCATTTAAACCTGGATAGCTCAATTTTGTCAGGCTGTTTATTTATAAGTAATTTCCCTCTTAAAAAGTGTAGTTTGTACCAGCTGTTTTTTAGCTTCTTGGTTAGCAGTTAAAGCTCATTGATTAAATCATGTGAGGAATGGTGCTACTCAGTGATGCACCCACAGAGAATTATCAACGATTTTGTAGTTGACCTCAGCTTTATGGAGCTTTTAAACCTTTTAGATCTTTGTTTGCACCTGGCTTACAAATTCAAGTTTCCAGCAGCAGGCAGTTTTTAAATGGAAAAAGCATTGTTGAAGCTACTGTACACTGCCTGCCCTGCACCACATATACAGACACAGTTATGGACTTAATGTAGAGAAGCATTTAATAGCTGAAAAGACAGATATTTTCTCAGGCATTATACTCAATCTTTTGGCTTTCTAAAAGGTGATTATATTGTTGACCATTTCAGTTCATCTGTCCTTCTGACACTTGGTCCAGATTTCTAAGCAACTCACACACACATATAAATGTGTGGTCCCTTGATAAATCCTTTGGCTTTATCAACTGCTGTTTTTGAAGACTCCCCGGCCTCCTGTATAATGCCACTATTCAAATACTTTACATGTAATCCACACTACTGACAAAAATCACATTGAGATGAGGTGTAGTTCTTTCTTAGGATCTGATCAGTCTGAAGTCTTTGCCCAGATTGTCTGTAACACCTTTGAATATATCTATTCTATACCTCACCGACAGTGACACATGCACACACTGGCTGTGAGTACTGATAAAACACTGGTTTGTCTCTCTGGTATATCATGTCTGATTGTTCCACACTGTGGATTAGATAAGCAGTAAGACAGCAGCAGGAACTGCTCCTGGGTGAGAAATGGACATCCTTATCGCTCTTCAAGCTCCTTCTACCCTATCATGAAAAAGATACCTGCTTTATTAACCCTTTGTTATACCATTATCCCTTATTATTCCACTATTTATCCTGCAAAGTTTTAATCTTTTTTTTAAAAAAAATAAAGAATATCACTGCTAATCCTTATCATTTCCCATAGCATGGTCTACAGTAATTCTCTTCTCTTTATACCTGCCTTAATGAATCTTCCTTGCTCCATTTACAAGGTGTCCAAAGAGCTTCTGCTAGACTGTTATGATTATACAACAGATGGTCACATGCCTATTAAAACGTCTATATACTGGCTCTGTGTTAATTGTAGAATTACTTTTAAAATCGTAGTGCTTATTATTAGAATCAGGTGCGTTAGAATAGGGAGACACCCAACACATGTAGGGCCACTGTTCTACACCCTCACACCATGAGCTGAGCTCTTCTAGTCCTCTGATCAGGTATTTCTAAAGCCCTGTTTACACATACATGGATATCTTGAAAAACGGTGACGTTTCCCTTTGTTTGTGCCCTTCATTTACACACAAATGGAGAATGCACCTGCACCAAAAGTGCAACCAATGTTCATGTTTTTACTTGGCTATAGATCATGGACATATACAGGTTAGTGTAAATGCAAACTTTTCTGAAAACAGACAGGTCTGCACAATATTTTTTGAAAATAGAGAGGGTGAAATGTCCATTTTTGAAAATACCCAGCCATGTGTAATTGTAGCCCAAGTACCCCTCAGACATGTATGAAGACTTGGGGACATTGTGCATTCCAGTCAGCAGCAACCAAGCTTTACAATAGTCTCCCAGGATGTGTGAGGTGTCTGAAGTGACTCTGTGGACTCTTCTAAAAAGCAGATAAAAACCCATCTGTTCACGCAGGCAGTTAGGAAGCATGTGGTATTTTATGTTTTCACTTGGGTTTTATACCTATGCTTCCCCCCCACCCTCCCGTGTGTATTATCTTTGTTTTATTCATTTTGACTGTGAAGCATTTTGTGACTAGTGTCTATGAAAGGTGCTATATAAATAAACTTTACTCCCTTATTTAATAAAGGACTTTACTTACATAAACATCAAGCACGCCAAGCATTTAAATGCTTTGCAGCACATTAACAGCTCTTCTATATTCTCCCCTGACAACTCTGATAATCTGCTTTTCTATATTCCGGCCTACTCAGCAACATTAAGTCCCCTGAAACCAGAAAAAAAAAAAACCCCAACTCTGCAAATTAAATGTTGACTGAACTCATATATCAAATACAAACCTCACTCTTAATGTCAACACAGAAAACATATCAGAACCTGTTAATCTGTAACATTTATTCATAGAGTTCAAAAGAATCAATCACCAATCAAAATTCTGTGCAGTGCAGGGTTTTAGAGCCCTGATGCCATGAATGAAATAAATGAATGGATAGATGAAATAAATAAATATAAAGATATGCAGATACTCAAAGCACTTATCCATCTCTTAGTTTGGTAAAAGCACTTAAGACAAGTTAGCTTGTCACATTTGATACTTAGCTCTTAATAGGGGGCAAATTACTAATATTAGTGATGGGAGCCGCAGAGGTGAATTAAAGTTATGGTTAATTATGGCTTTTAAAGTACTTCAGAGACTTATAGCACAACTTCGAGTTCTACATAGGGGCCTTCAGAAGCTACAGTCGGTCTGTTGTTCCATTTATAGCTTCGATTCTCTTTAGATTTGGGAGTCGACATGAGTAACAGTTCTCCTGTGCACATCTACATAATGCTTTATAGAACAGCTGTAGTTGTAGAGATTCTTCCACGTCATAAAATGGAAGCGCTAAAAGGCATTAAGGGTTTGCAGTGTCGACGTAGCTGCTGTAGACGGATATCAGCAGTGACTAGCTGGATAGTAAGTAGAACATTGTGCAAGTAAAGAGCCACAAACTTTTTTTTCCTGTGTGTGTGTGTGTGTGTGTGTGTCAGGAGTTGGTTCCGATGGTGTAAACAGAGCTAAAAAGGAGTGGATTTATGATTTATTAAGAAAAACGACTCAAAATGAATGAGTCTATATTAATGTGAAATAGCTTGCTAATGAGGCTGTGGCCATCAACTTGGGTGCGTCAACTGAACTGTACCACTTCCCCCAGGTCATATTTATACCACTAGATGGCATCGGTCATTCAAACTCAATGATAAGTCTTTGGCAGCTGACAATTACAAACTATTCTGAAATGCTGACTGGGATGACTAATATTATAGCATTCATATAATACAGAGTGTCCATAAAGTCTCTTTCACGATTTGACAAATTTATTACAAAAGCTAATGAATAGGCAAATCTAATTATTACAAAATGAAGAGTAGATATAGTAGGTATCGTGTATTGTTTGATACATAATATCTTTAAAGTAGTACAGAAATGAAAAAAAATTATCCCACTATGTCTTTAAAAATCAGAGTAATTATTCATCTATTCTACTTTTGAATAAAATTGTGTTGAAAGTGTTTTTTTTTTCATGTAGAATAATGCAGGCCAACCAATTGTGCGTCACCTTGTACAGTATATTTCAGCCAATGATATCAGGATCTGTCACCTGTCAATCAAACGTCTACCGTCGTCGCATAATGAACGTCTACTAAACACGCACACCGAGCCACCGAGCTGGACAACACCCAATCAGATTCCAATCCAAACATTCAGTGTCCCGCCCCAAAAACTCCACCTGCTCGATAACGACCAGTCAAATTCATTTTCCTCACTTGTGTAAAGTCGTGCCACAACTGAGAGAAACTCGGTGAAGGCGACAGGACAAATGGTCATTTCTGTACGACTTTAACATAACCTCATAGATGAATTCTTTTGTAATACTTTTTTTTACTTTTTTTTTTAAGTTGTAAAGAGACACCATGTATAGGTGGCTGTTGCTCAGGTCAGGAGGCAGAGCTAATTGGAAGATTGGAAGATACTGAACCCCAAATTGCTCCCAATGGCTGCACCAATGCTGTATGAATGA
The DNA here is from genome assembly GCA_024605115.1 of Rastrelliger brachysoma. Lineage (NCBI taxonomy): Eukaryota > Metazoa > Chordata > Actinopteri > Scombriformes > Scombridae > Rastrelliger > Rastrelliger brachysoma. The sequence continues at coordinate 6,478 of JANJYP010053335.1, forward strand.
GTGAATGTGACTTGTTATGTAAAAGCACTGTGAGTGGCTGAAGCACTAAAAAAGTGCTATATAAGTACAGTCCATTTACCATTTAACACCTTTCCTTTTGATAGCATGGAGTTCTTTTACCCACACGGTCAAAAAATTTTAGTATTGTAACTTCAATGTGCAAACAGACCAGATCTCTCTATCCAAATTATTATTTAGAAATCCTGGAAAATGACACAAGGACTAGAAAGTAAACGTCTCATACACCAGGAGCTGATTCTGAATGATAAACTCGTAACCCGCATTCAAGAGCAACCTATTTAAAATGACCAGTGAGTTGGAAGTCTTAGCAAAAGCCAAAAGCCAAACACAGTGAGCTGCACCAAGCTGATATTTACTGTGGGGAGTATTATATTGTATTGTGAGGTGTTCCTCTTATCTGTCCGCTCCTGCTACTGTGTGTTTATATCTCTGAGACACCCAACAGTGTGGGCACAAAAAAAAAAAACAAAACACCCGTCAGTCTTTTCACAGCGCCCGCCTGACAACCTTGCCGACTTCACCCCCGACGAGCTCGAGTATTCAGGCTCTGGATACGTTCATTACGAAAATACTTTTCAGTGGAGCTGGAAACATTCACGTACACCGCTTTCAATTGTCTGTGAGAGCAACGTTTGCAAGAGACGACATTTAGCCTTTAGGAAACAGGGAGCCATTGTGCCAGAGGCGGATGTTCTGAAATTGCTCCCGTTTCAGGGGGCTCTGTCGGTGACACTGAATTGCTGGCCAATTGACTGTAAGAGAGAGAGAGAGAGAGAGAGAGAGAGAGAGAGAGAGAGAGAGAGAGGGAGAATGAGGGGAGGCCTTCACTCGCCTCTAGTAACAAGAGCCCTACATCTAAAGCAATGTCACTAACATGCACGCACATACACAACAAAATCGCCCACAGAACACGTAGCCAATCTGTTTCTCCATCTCCCCGCCTTCAATCCTTCCCTCTGTGTCATCTCTTCTTTCTTTTCATCTTTCAGTTACATGGTTATCTGAGGCTTTACTAACCTTTTCTTCCATAACCCCCTCCACCAACCCCCCCTTTCCCTTTTGGCTGCTCTGTTTATTCTTACTTCAGTGATGCTGATGAAACATGTTTGCGTGAGCGCTGCCAGCTCAGGCTGTTACTCTGCCATCTAAGCAGCATCAGAGAGCTGAATGAAATAAAAAGACTTTTTCTTCCCTCCTGATGGGTTTGTTTGCAGTACAGCAAACCTAGCAGCTTATTTGCTAGGAATGTGACTGATATGATAGATGACTCAGCTCTATTTCAAACAATCTTTTTTTCTTTGCATGCTGTACTACGTTAGTTGTAGTTTCAGTTAAAGGGAACATGCAATAAACTTTAAATGATTATGTCAAAGGTCACTGCTGGGCGGACCCTGTCTGAACCTAAATGTTGAGGATTGTTTTATTTTGTCAGAGCATTTTAATATTACGGGCACAACTTCTCTAGGTGTTATAGTAAAAGTGGAGGGGCGCTTAGAAAAAACTGTGAAATTAAATCCATGGTTTCGCTTAGGTTTAAAAGTAAAAAGGGATTCTTTTTTATTTTTCTAAAACTAAGCATTAAAAAAAGCACAATCTGTGCATTTCTGTAACGCACTATATTTTATAATGCCATTTTTATTTGATACAGCAAAAGAGTATATTGGTGGCTAAAATGCAGGAACTCCTATTTTTTTTTTTATTGGATACCTTTGACAAATAGCATTCTGCATTTTTTTTCATTAATTTTTCAAATAGGAAGCTTTATGTTTCAGCCACCTTATTCTTTTTTATTCCCACTTTATTCATATTACTATTTATTAATTTGAATACCTCAAGTTGAGTGTAAATAAATAAATGTAGTTACCACATACTTGAATTCTACTGTATTTATTAGACTGTCTACATTCTACCCATGATGGAACTACAATGCTACTGCAAGGTACTGAAAAATAACTCTGACATTATGATGTTCTGGATCTTCACTTAAGCAAATTTTCAAAAATTAGACCTCAGTGAATTTTAAACGATCACCCCTGGAGTATGTCTTAGAGTAATGAGAGTCTCCTTTAAAGTTTGTGGATTGAATCAGAGGAGTTGCAGCTCTCAACTCTCAACAAAAAAATCCTAGCTTTTACTCTGAAAGTCTGTCATTCAGCAAGTATGAATGTGTGCAATAGCAGTAACAGTCTGACAACTGCTTTCATTTCATCATTTCAGAGGTAATACGAACCGCTGCTGGAGGAAAAAAAGGATTTAATTTGATTCTCATAGCAACACAAAAAAAGCATTAGTTCCTGTTAAATTACACACATATTCAGAGAGGAAACTTTCACGCAACTCATGGCACATTAATCATCCATAGTATCATTTCTGCATTAGTGTTGCATAGCAGCTTGCTAGGCCATCCACGCAGAGTCTGGAATAAAGTTAGTGTTAAGCAAGAGGCGGGACAAAAGAAGTAGAAAGAGAATTTGTAAAGAGAAAGAAGGTGTTGATTAAAAGATGGATGGAGGTAGAGATAAAGCCAAAAGAGGCGTCCTGACATTTTGGATCAGGGTGTTAGCTTTGGGAGAAGCAGACTTTCTACACTCATTTCTAACTTATCTGAAGTTTACTTTTCATTGTTAGTACAGTGGGTTTTAACTGATTTTATTGACGCTTGCCATCTTATAAAGACACACGAGAAGATCGTTGTCACTTATCTCTTATTAGAAAAACTAGCTATTTTATTTGATTCTGGTGTGGGGGATTAACCTGTTAACCTGTGTCCATGTTGGGAACATTACATTTTAGGTTTACTGGACCTTATATTTCATCTTGCTTTGCTTTGACCTGTTTTTCTCATTCATGTATGCTTTTGTGCCACCTAGTAGCAATAAAAACACATGACAGTGTAGAAATCAGTCTATCAACAACCGACCCTTTGACATTAGTGGAGCAGGGTTACGGTTGAAACTGGTTCATTTATGCTTAATAATGTTTGTGGTTAATTTGCTATAATTTTGACTAAGTTTAGCAACAGCAACAAGCTACGACACTGCTAATCAGGAAACACTCATTGGAGGACGTTGTGACTTTGTTAGGGAAGATGTAAATGGTAAATTAATTGATGCTGTAACACTAAAATAAACTCACTGTCCCCATATGAGAACTTTTTTTTTCAAAAAAACCCCCAAAAAATAATCACTTCCTGTTGCAAGACAATGTTAAGTTTTTGTACTGTAGAAACTGAAAATGCATACCAAACAAAAGCTCGGGTCTAAGGAGTTTAAGTAATCATAATTAGTAGCAGCTGCTAAATTATCATAATATAATACAATATGAGAAAATATTACAGTATTATAAGTATTTTAAATGGTGTTCAGGTCAGTTTTAAGTTTTTAAACTCTAGCAGACATATTCAGGGTTTACAGAGAATACTGTGAGATTACAACACAGGGCTTGAAATAATAAATGAAGTAAAAACATTAGTCTGTAATTTGTTGCTTTAATGTAATGACACTGATAAGATTTTCCAATAAAAACACAATGCTGATAGTCTATTAAGTGTAATCTCTGTCTGTGGTATCATTCTTCTTCATTTGCTGCTTATTTATTTACTATTTCGTGTACATGTGGAGAACAATGTAAGAAGATGGAAAATGTTGATTGATAAGGTGGAACAAATCAGTCTTTATAGCTCTCCATTATATTAAACACAAGCAGCTGAGCAGAGGTTATCTATGGTGCTATATTGTGTTTCATTGTTAATAAATGGAACTTTTTCACAGAACCAAAGTTGTGTGATTTGAATTTACATAACTACATTACATAGCTGCTGCATCAACTAGCAGATCTATGAGTTTTAAAGTTTATCAAATATTACAATAAAGATCCTATGTTTAATTGTGAGAATTACAATAGAATTGGTTCTGGTAGAATCATAAACTACCAGAAATGTGTGCTTGTTAGTATTTGATTAGTCACAGCACCTTGCTGGATCAGGCAGCAGTCCACCACAAGAATTGTTCTAATTTATTTTGCAGATGATACTGTGCTTTTAATCAGATCCCTCTACGTCAGCTTCCTGCTGCCTCACACAACCAGCTTTGGAAATTAATGAGGACGCTGGGTTTTAGTGATATTATTTGTCTGACTGCAGCCTGGTCTTTGAGTTGCATTGTTTTACAGATGCCTGGTTTGTGTACCTTCTTAAGCTGGCAACCACCAACCTCTTCCTAAACCTACAAAGTCTTATTTTTATCACTTATAATTAAACATGTATAGAGATCTTCTTATCTGACAGGTTAAGATGGCAATTCTCCCAGATGAGAAACTTCTTGCATGTTCAACTTTAAAATCAAACCCACTGCTTAAAGAATGTTCTGCATGCAGCGATTGTTTACAGCCACCGACAATAGCAAATTAGTGTTGAAAGCGTCAAGGCTGTTAGAAGCTGAAGCCAAAGCAGCTCTTCCAGTGATATACGGGATCATTACCTGGGCAGAGCCTCTAGGGCCTTGTCAGGGTGGACAAGTTTTCCACAATTCACACTAGAAACAGAACAAAGGAGGGAGAGAGATGACAAAATAATAATATAATAAATATATAATAACTTAAATCGTGACTTTAAAACTAAATTCAGTCATGCTACAGAACATATATATATAAATGAAGCAAACTAAATAAACATAAAAAGAGTGACAAAATATAAATGAATTAAGACAATTTAACATTGATGTAGGGAAAAAAAAGTTTGTTCAAGGTGCAAACGAAAAAGTGGTTCACATCATGCGAGTGTATTTGAAAACAGGATGCTTTCGTGGTCAAACCCAAAAAACTCTTTGTTCTTATAAACAGCCATCCATCAGTGCTTCGCTTCCCCCCAGACAATCTGATTATTAATTTAAAGTCACACTATTTTTCCATCAGCATTCCCAGACATTGCTTTGATCACTCCATCAGCACGCCATCGTTCCGTGCCTCCCATTAGCGCGACATCAAACTCTGCTTTTTATTCTCTTTGTCTCTCCTTATTTTCTTATTTTTGGGTCTTGCATGTCTGTCTTTTATCATTCTCTATTGTTTTCCCATCTTCTTATCATCTCTGTTGTTTGCACAATCAGACAACTGAAGACATGTACGCAGAACCTGTTCATAATTAACCAAGGAGACAGACGGAGGAAGCAGGAAAAAAAGAAGGGAAAAGACAAAGTGTCAGAAAGGGTCACAACTGAAAATCAAAAACTCCCCAACTTCTAAACTTCTTTGGATGTAGAGAGAGAGAATATAACTCTAAACAGGAAAAAAGAGTAAAGTAGAGTCGTTAATAAAAGCAAGAGCTGCAGAGGCTTACAGTACATAACTAAAGAGCTGAGAGGAGGGGAAGCTTCACCCAGAGGACAAAAAGGAGATTTCTGGATGTGGGTTTTAGGAATGTCTTAAATTAAACTTCTCCTCTGGGAGTGGCATTACAATAGATGGAAAGCTGCATTGGTGCACTGACCTCTATAAAAAGCTTCAGACAGGGCAGGGGCACAAATCAAATGATATGTGATGGGCAGTTATAGAGGGAGGGGACAGTTAAGCAGACTATAAATGAACCAGGAAGGTGTGTTTAGTTAAAGAGGGTACAAATGAACCCTCAAAGCAAACATCAGAGTCTCCTACATTTATTACATAATGCTAAGCTAACTTATTGAATTACTAGTATATGAGACCACTTCTTCAATCACCCTTCCAGCTGTCTCTCTTCAACTACCAAGGGTTGAAAGATCACATGAAAAGAAACAGATGGTTTGGTAAATACGCTCATTCACTTTCTACTGGTCTCAAACCTGTATGCTGTCTAATGTATATGTGGAGTTGTTTGCATGTATGTGTAGCACAACTAAGTCTGTTTTTGTGTATTTGTCACAGACAGTCAACAGGACCTAAGTGTCCATTATTCATTAGCATGGTAGCTTGGTGGAAAAATTGTCCTGGTGCCTGCTGGTTAAGGCCTGGAGGCTGTGGTACCACCTGCCAAGTGACAGCAGCTGACAGTCCATGGTTGGGGTGGTTAGAGCGCTATGGCTGGTTGGGAAGGTTAGGGTCTTTGATAATCCTGCAGGCTTTACTGACACATTATTTGTTGTGAATGTCCTGGATGGAATAAAGCTCACATCCACTGATGCTCCAGGCTATCCTTATGACCCTCTGGAGTGTTTTATGGTTGAGGGTAATGCAGTTGCCATGCCAACCAGTCTTGGACTAAATTTTACTTCTGTAGAGGCTCTGTAAGATCATGTGAACCAAAATGCCAAAATTTTTCAGAAGCTTGATGTGAAAGTTTATCTGTGAATGTTCTCATTTGTCCGGGTCATCATTATCTCTGGCCAAAAAAAAAACAAAAAAAACAAAAACAAAACTCAA